>CM030182.1:7980966-8035966 GCA_017639675.1 Aplochiton taeniatus | reverse complement strand
TCGTGCAATTCTCCCACTGTTTCTAACTGTGGTTCTTGGACGAACTGTCCGTGTGCTTGTAGATGAAATATGCCCGACTCCACTCCGTCGCAGTTATTGTTTTGGGCTACTTTCATTATTATTGCGCCAGCAGTGCTGATGTTTGTTTAACAGTGTGCGCCTTCTAATAGCCATTAGGGGGGCTTTTGAAGATCACCAAACTATTGAGGAGCTGTAGTGGTCTGTGGTCATTCCCATGTTTACTCAAGAAGTTTTCCCCTGCGTCCCACATCATAGTCATACCCATGGGAGTCATGCCCATTTAGGCGTTCCTAACTACTCACATGAAGGTAAAAAAATGCATGGACATGTTCGGCACTTAAATTGTCTTAATAGGGATTTTCTATGGGTGTCAAAGATATTAAAATAGTACTGGCATTGTAGACTCGTTTTCTGTGAAATGTTTGGGTGGTTGTTGAGGTAAAGGTAGCCATTTCAACAAGGGAGCTAATAGCTAATAACTTGATTGATGATCAAAACTCACGTCTGACAAAACTGACATGCACAGACACAGACAGAAAGACACAAACACACACACACATACACACACACACACAAAGATACGCGCACGCACACAGTAATTAGAGCCATTTTAATCACTGAACTGTGATCCTGAGGGGGGGGGGGGGGGGGGGGGGCACGGAGCGCAGAGCAGGGAGAGTGGATGGAGGTAGGACCTTATGACTGATTTCAACCTTGGCTTAATGATCCTTGTGAGGGCCTGATTGCTTTGGTGCAGAATGGCTTTTCACTCAGCTTGACTAGAATGAACTAAGGATAGGCAATAAGCTCCCTTTATTTGCCTTGTTTATAGAAAATATTTGCCTTTCGCACGTGCCCTGAGATTAGACATCAATGTTAGTGGATAATAAAACACACAGCGTTGGACTGGGTCCTGGCAGGGCTATGTGTTTTTTTATGGGATGTATGCACACATTAATTTAAAGAAGAGTTGTTACAGGCACTTCCAACTATTCCATCCTGGCAGATTAGAATAATAAGTTGTTGTTGTTTTTGGTTTATGTCAGGGGGCTTGCGGTAATTAACAGTGAGACAGCTTAATGGTCAAGAAAGGGAGAAGAGAAAGAGAGTCCATGTTTTGGTTGAGCAAAGCCAACGGGGGCGCAACTCTGTGCCATAATGCTGTGCCATAATGCTGCTGCAGTGACCCGGGAACACCTTGAGGAAAAGAACAGAAAAAGACAAATGAACATAGAAAAGAGTCGATCCCCCCGTTGCTCTGAATGGCTCTAACGAGAGCACTTTCCCCATAACATGCCCAATGCCTAGAGCGACAGAGAGGATGCAGGGGCTTGCCACATCCCCAGGGTCCTAGAAAGGAGAAGTAGCGATACGAGCATGTCCCTTAGCAGAAGCCTGTCGAGGTGTGTGTGTGCGTGCGTGTGTGTGTGTGTGTGTGTGTGTGTGTGTGTGTGTGTGTGTGTGTGTGTGTGTGTGTGTGTGGAGCCCATTGGGACAGCTGATGGTTTTGAGTGTCCTGTGCCGAGGGGACCTGTCCTTGACCCCAGCCGTATGGCACCTCAGTAGATTAGCCGGAACACAGTGGAGGTGGTCAGCACTATCACCCCCCCCACCCCACACCCCCAGCCAGCCACCGCACACACCATCTCCCAGTCCAACCACCGCACACACCATCTCCCAGTCCAACCACCGCACACACCCCGGGCCTGCGCCCGATCGACGTGGGGCCGCGGAGGCATGCTCCTGTGCACTAACATAAAAACAAACAAACCCTCCGGCGGCCATCGAAGGGAAACGCAGCACGTCCCACAAAGACAGCACAGAGGCCGAGACGCACTCACAGACGCCGCCATTGTTTTTCTATCACTGGGCCCGCGGGTTCCTTAGCGACACCGAGGCGACTTCAATGGGAGCGACACTCACAAAGGAGCGGACACATTAGGGTGAAGGTTGGCACACACACACACACACACACACACACACACACACACACACACACACACACACACACACACACACACACACAAATGCACACACCCCAAGGGACCATTCTGACCTTATGCTCTATATGGAATATGTATACATGCAGTTTACATACATACATACTTGCGTTTATGTACGTGTCAATCTAAGGACAAGCCCAAAAGGGGAATTTGATTGTGTTCCCTCTTACTTGAATGCTGATGAACAAGGTTCGAGGCGCGCTCTACAAATTGCAGCCCACTAAAGCGCCGTGTTGTTCTGACACGGCCAGGACCAACAATGCGGCTCTCCAATTACCTCAAGGTCAATTAAACAGTGTCAAGCTTTGAAGCCAAGCTGGGAAACATCAAAGGTGCACCTCGCATCACTTGATTTCAAAGCCGAGACACCCTCGTACATTGTTGTAAGACGGCAGGAGAGGGGGGAAAAAACGAGGTCAGAATCCGAGACTACTTGGTGTTCATGAGGAATCTCAAAAAGCACATTTCTGAAGAAACAACGGAGACAATTCTTTGAAACGTTGAACTTTGGAAACACACGGCGCCGGTGGCTCGGGTGAAACTGAATAGAACTTTCGGTTGAGCGAGAGAGCAAGACACGGTAACATAATGGATGCCATGCAACTGTTAGTTACTGCCATTGCCTGAAACATCAAGAGGCTGACTCATGAATGTATGCTGTGGTTTCAAAAACGCGAATCCATGATACATGAGCCGCATGTTTGATTCATGCGCAGATCTGTCTGTCCTCTGTAGCTCCATTAGCCGCCTCCAGTGCTGATTGTTCTACATGCCGGGGTTATCACAGGGCTGGAGTATCTTCTTTGGCAGTCAGAGGGTAACCTGCTGTGATCAAACCCATGACTTCCCGATCATTGCATGAACATATATTCTTGATTATAAAAATGTAAAAAAAAAAAGTTTTAGATTCGTAGTAAGTAGAACAAGTAGTTATAGTACATATAGTGGTCAGATTAATACAGAGTATTGAATATCCATTTGTCGGCAGCGCCTGGTTTTGGAATATGAGGTTTGTGTCAAATAGAGTGGGTCCCGTGGACAGGACCAACGGGCGACTCGGCGCTACTCGATGCCTCCTCAGTTCAGACGACAACAACAAGGTGGACCTTTCGTTAACGGTCGCCCCGCGAATCATTATCTCTCTCGATGTCTCAGTGGCCCCGGTCCTCCTCATCCATCTTCTCCCGCCCCTGGTCCTAGTGTCCGCCCCCACGGCGTCCCTTTTCGTCCACAGACCACTGGTCCCTGTTTACCTCCCCATCACTGGGCGGGGGGGGTGACAATGTCACCGTCATGGACAACGTCTGTGGACGTGTTTATGTGGGTTAGTGTGTGCGTGTGTGTGTGTGTTTGAAAGACGCTGGCTGAGTCAGTGATTGTGTGGGAGTGTGTGTGTGTGTGTGTGTGTGTGTGCCACATGGTGTCTGGCGAGTGTGTGTGTGCACTGCGCCAACACCATTGACTGGGTATACGCTCGCATGACTATACTCTGCACCTGCTTCTTAGTGTGTGTGTGTGTGTGTGTGTGTGTGTTGGTGTGTGTGTACTGCATGATGAATCCATCCCCCTGCATTAGCATTGCTAATGCCAGTAAGTGGCTTAGGAGTGCGGCCACGAGGAACGCCAACACCGTGGTCGGCGCTGAGTGGAGGGCTCGTCCGGGTGGCCCTGGGCTCCACCTCAACCTCAGACAGCACTCTGCATGCCAATGAACTGCTCCGACGGCTGCTCTGCTCGCCTCCATCAGAGGTCAGCTACACCCCACACATTACCGGCCTGCTGGTGTGCGCATCGGTTTGTGCGTACGTGTGTGCTCGTTTGTGTGTGTGTGTGACAGAGAGATTGTGACTGCGCATGTGCCTTTGAATGTGCGGAAGTGCGTTTGAGCGTGCGCGCCCACCAGGCGGGTGGGGTACGCTGCCGGGGAACAGCCGAGGCGCAGTGCCACCGTGGGTGTGTAGTCTCTGGCACGCCACAGCCTCCTCTACCAAGGGGAAGGTTAGACGGGGGAACGCAAGTGCTGAGCACATCAACCTGCGTCCTTCAGGGGTAACCCAACACCCACCCACCCCCCCGCCCCAACACCCTCACCCCCAAAACCCCCACCTCAACCCAGCCACCTAACCGGGAGGTGGTGTGACACAGTCCCAGAAAGGCCAGATTGTCACAGCTACCGCATGACACCCCGGGAGTTCAGTAGCATCCATCAACTCCCTCCGCAGTGCCCCCTTCCCATACTGCTCAGGGGCAAGATGAACGAGCATGAGCCATGCGGGCGCGGCTGGGGTTCTACGACTCCCCCCCCCCCCCCCACCAGCCACTTCCCCTGAGCTGGCCTACCATCGCAAAACCAACTTGTGTTCAACTTTGACTTTGGCTGTATATTAGGTGCCACGATCAATGATTCGTTTTTTTCTGCTTTGCTGGCCCGAACTATAATGTCAGCACATGGTCGGAGACAATTGTTTATTTTATGAGGGGAAAATATGCACAAACACATAGAGGCTACAGAAAAGTTTTAGAAAGAGAAAAGTTAAAAATGATCTAGAGGGAGGGGGTCAACCAAAAGTGTCTATGCACACCTTGAAATTAAAGTGTATTTATGTGTTATTGCTTTCTGTTTAATATGAGCATATTTAAAAATGTGTTTACCCAAAGATGTTAAGACTGTTATTTAAAAACACAAAGTACATTTGATCCTTAATCCAGCTGGCTATTTAAAGTAACATCAGGCGTGTCAGAGGTGACCGGAGGGCCGTTGGAGAGGTCGGCCTCACCACACATCCGCTGCCTACACATGTTCTGGAGCGCCCACAACTCACCCTGACCCCGTGGAGTGTCCACGTATCTGCACTCGGCCCATTCGTACCGCATGCATGCACTGTGTACGTATGTGTGTTGTCTTCCTTTGCTCCTCGCTGACCCTGGCTTGCGAGGGTCTTTTTAGAAGAGCCGCCACGACTGACAGAGGGTCACAGAGGCCAGCGGTGTGTTCTGCATTATTTAACCGGCATGCCTCACATAGGTGGACAGCGGGTCAGGGTAGCCGAAGAAAAGAGCCAACTTTCCACTGGTCCCCCTTCGCGCCGGCCAACGCCCTCTTCTGGCGAGGAACAGAAGTGCACGTGTGGCGTTGCAGTAAACGTGTGGCGGAGATTGCTGTGCCTGGTCCGACGTAAGTGAATGAGTGGCAGCTGGAAGCAGGGAAATAAGGATGAGGGACGGGGGGGTGGGGGTGGGGAGGGGGGAGAGGGACTGGAGAGGAAGGTGGAGCCAAGCGAGAAGAACAGACGCGAGAGCCAGAACAGAGTTGGTTAAAAGTGTGCGAGAGAAAAGAGAGTGGGAGTGTTCAATGGAAGGAGGGATGGAGGATGCGCGAGGGAAGGAAGGAGGGATGGGAGGGTTAGAGGCCTCGGGGGTTGTTAGTTTTAATTGGGCCTCGGGCTCCAGGACTGGGAGCGACAACATCAAAGGTCAGATATACATCAAGCAGCGCCGGGAAGTCAGCCCACACTGGGAGGGGCTGCCGGAGGGGGAGAGAGAGAGGGTGGGGGAGGGATAGAGAGAGAGAGAGAGGGGGGGGGGGGGGGGGGGAGAGAAAGAGAGAGAGAGGGTGGGGGAGGCATAGAGAGAGAGAGAGGGGGGTGGGGGTGGGGGAGGGATAGAGAGAAAGAGAGAGAGGGGGGTGGGGGTGGGAGAAAAAAGAGAGATGGATCGAGGGGGTGGGAGAAAGAGAGAGGGAGAGAAAGAGAGAGAGAGAGAGGGTGGGAGAAAGAGAGAGATGGAGTGAGAGAGCGGGTGAGATAGAGTGAGAGAGAATGAGAGAGAGAGAGGGTGGGAGAAAGAGAGATGAAGTGAGAGAGAGGGTGAGAGAGAGAGAGAATGAGAGAGAGAGAGGGTGGGAGAAAGAGAGAGATGGAGAAAGGGGGGGTTTGGTGAAAGAGGGGAGAGAGAGAGAGAGAGAGAGAGAGAGAGAGAGAGAGAGAGAGAGAGAGAGAGAGAGGGTGGGAGAGAAGATAGACGGAGGCAAAGGAGGCGTGTTGGAGAAGAGGGTGCAGAGAAAGGGAAACAGGGAGTGGAGTTTGGATGTATTTTTCGATGAGGAGAGGAAGAGAACTTGAGAGCTCATGTGGAGAAGACTCTGCAGTGAAAGCATGACTTTGAATGGAGATGGGATTTAGGGAGGATGTACAACAATGGGGTGACAGCCAGGCGGTTCAATTGTACAAATGGGAGGCATTTTTTGCAACGGTTCATTCAGCTAACACATTCTGTTTAAAAGATTTTGAGAAATGGATCTGGTATCCATTATTTATCTCATAAATCCTCTTAAAGTGTACCCACCAAATCCATCTAGTTTCAGAAGGGATATAGAAGATCTAGACGTCACACTAATTGACAACGACTCAAATGTGACCATTTCCTCATTATGGTGCACATGCGGGTTTAGATTGTGTGTTTTGGTGTGTGTACAAACGTGTTTGTCTGTGTGCGTGGCCATTTGTTGTGTATGCGTGTGTCGACGTGTGTTTTTACGTGTTTAAGTGAGTCTTTGAGGCACCGTAAACCAAGGCACAATTAACTTTGGGATTAACCCAGCAGACGCATTCTGACGTCCCCTTTGTGAGGCTCCACGTCATTCACATTGTGGACACGCAACACACTCTCAAACGCACACACACACACACACACGCACACACACACACACGCACATACACACACACACACACACACACCTACATATATGAGGGCGGCCCCTGTGTCGCTCCAAGGGATTACTATTGTGCACAGTCGGAGGAGGTGGTAGGGCAAAGGGGAGGTGACTCCTAATCCACTGGAGTTAAAACCATCACAGTCCCCGCTGGAGTCACGGTTTGTATTAGCCTTAGCTTGTTTAACTAATAGGCTTTCTGGCAGTGGCAATTGGCTTTCGCTAATTCGTTGGAAGGATCAAGAGGGAACATGGAGAGGGTTGAAATTATCAAACAGAAAGACCTCTTTGGCAATAAGGACAGTCTACTTCCTTTTGTCTCACTTAGCCGATAAAACGGGATCCGGAGGTGATTTAATAAGCGGTGGTCTGACCAGAAACAACATCTCCCAGCATGCTCAACTTGTTTTTCAAGGTCTTTTTTTGTGAAGATTTTGCCAGAGTATTTGCCGCAGTATTTCGAAAAGTATTTTGAACCTCTTTTCTCCCTCAAACTCTACATTGCTGCGCTATCCCTTGTTTACATTCAAATAAAGTAATTTTTTGTTCAGCTTTGTTTACAAAGCCTTATTGGCTCTGTCCTTGTTGACGTCCTTTGTGCCTTGCTCTTTGTGTCCTTGTCCTCTCCCATGGCCTCTCTTTGAGCCGCTCCTATTTCTTTAAACCTTCATTCGGTCCAAGGCTTATTCCAAGCCCCGTTTCCCAACATCCTGGTCTTTGCCTCTGCTGGGCCTTGCCTCTGGTCCCCACGCCGTTCCCCTCGTCACTCTCCATCCTTCTCTGTGCCTCAAGAAGGTCAATTGATCTGGTCGTGCCTGTATAAGATGTCTTAACTGATTGAACCTGACACGCACTCTCTCTCTCTCTCTCTCTCTCTCTCTCTCTCTCTCTCTCTCTCTCACACACACACACACAGACGCACACACTGGCCTTTCAGTTAATCAAGGGCAGAAGAAAAACAACCACCAACAGGGCAACAGACAAGGTAGGGATGTTAAACATTCTGTTCTAAATGTCTTCACGCCTCTCCTGCTAAGGGAGGCTGAGTAAGGGCATCAGTCTCCATAGGAAAAAACAACAGGACCCATCTTAAAGATAGAGAGGTGTACAAATTAAAGTGTGGAGGTGTGTGTCTGCGGGCGTGTTTGTGGAACTTGTCTGATCAATGTGTTTTTCATGAGAAACATTCGTTTTTTCACGATTTTTCATAGCCTGTTCAACAATACACCTCCTGAATCTCTAGCACCCTTTCGCCTGGAGTCAGTGCGAAAACACGCTGCCAGTGGCCAGCCAGAGTCCAGGGCTGCACACCGACTTCAGAGCAGGGCCTGGGAAGCCCTCTCTGACTGCAGCACAGCCCTGCCTCATTGGCCTGCACGCTGGAGCAGCGCTCCCATAACCTCTGCATGACCCTCAGGTTTGAGTCCGGAGAGGAACGGAGGTGGAGGAAGGAGGAGGAGGAGGTGGAGGAAGGAGGAGGCGGAGGAAGGAGGAGGTGGAGGTGGAGGAAGGAGGAGGTGGAGGAAGGAGGAGGCGGATGTGGAGGAAGGAGGAGGTGGAGGAAGGAGGAGGCGGAGGTGGAGGGTGGAGGAAGGAGGAGGCGGAGGTGGAGGAAGGAGGAGGTGGAGGAAGGAGGAGGAGGAGGTGGAGGAAGGAGGAGGCGGAGGTGGAGGAAGGAGGAGGCGGAGGAAGGAGGAGGTGGAGGCGGAGGAAGGAGGAGGAGGAGGTGGAGGAAGGAGGAGGCGGAGGTGGAGGAAGGAGGAGGCGGAGGAAGGAGGAGGTGGAGGTGGAGGAAGGAGGAGGAGGAGGTGGAGGAAGGAGGAGGCGGAGGAAGGAGGAGGTGGAGGTGGAGGAAGGAGGAGGAGGAGGTGGAGGAAGGAGGAGGAGGAAGGAGGAAGGAGGAGGCGGAGGTGGAGGAAGGAGGAGGCGGAGGTGGAGGAAGGAGGAGGCGGAGTTGATGAAAGGGAGTCGAGAGTGAGAGAAGGGCTGGAGAGAAAAACGGAGGAGGATAAGTAGATGTAGACAAATGAACAAGGGCAAAGAGAGGACTTCTGTGTGTGTGTGTGTGTGTGTGTGTGTGTGTGTGTGTGTATATATATATATATATACATATACATATACATGTCTGGCAAATGCGTCCGTCCATGGCCTGAGTGATAGCGGGGTGATGGTGAGGCCGGTCACCTACAAAGAGACAGAGACACACGCACCCTCACAAACAAATGTACACACACACACACACACACACACACACTCACAAACAAACATGTACACACACACATAGTCACAAACAAACGTGTACACACACACACAGTCACAACCAAACGTGTACACACACCCGTACAAACTATATATATATATCTCTGTCTCTTTGTAGGTGACCGGCCTCACCATCACCCCGCCATCACTCAGGCCATGGACGGACGCAGTGGCCAGAGACTGCCCCGGGCTGCGGCCCCTCTCCCCGGAACACAACAGACTCACCAGGCTGAGAGGGCGAGAAATAAGCTGCCTGTGTTCTCCCTGCTGAAGCACCGGGGACCAGCCCCACCAAACCCACCCTCCACAGGATTTATCGTCTGGTCGGAATCCAAAACTGTCGTCAGGTGACCCTAGCCAGGTTTATGAAGTGTGATACATTGAGGAGATGGTGCTGGTATTTTCTTCTTCGAGCATCATTTTAAAAGCTAAATCTGTATTTTCATGTAAACAGATACACGGATTGCTGCTGTAATTCGAATAGTTCAATTAAAGAAGCAGCTGACATTTTAAGTCCATTCAGTAGAACACGGCCACCATATCAGCTACTCTTTCACACTGTAGGAGAGGGGAAGGGAAATGGAGTCACTCCAAGCAATGATTAAAAAAGCTTTGCATTTCAAAGGGAATTCATCGCATTGACAATATTTATTTATTTAGGTGAGACCCGATTGTTTATTTCAGTTTAGCATCCCAACGTTACAGTAAGAGACAGTAAAGCCTTCTCAAACAATATTGGGAGTTTTATAACCACACACAGTCCATTTCAAAAGTAGAAATGTAAACAGTTTTTTTTCCATCAATTAACAAAACGTAAAGTGAATGAAAAGAAGAAAAATCTAAATCAAATCAATATTTCGTGTGACCACGCTTTGCCTTCAAAACAACGTCACCTGCCTAAAAATTTTGCACAGTACTGTATATATATATATATATATATATATATATATATATATATATATATATATATATATATATACACATATATACAAGTACGCACATGTGTACGCTGCATCCTTTAGGCATGTATCACTGAATTTCTCATTTGTAGTTTCTGGTACACAATCTTTCATTGTGTATTATTTTGAACTTTCAATGCCAGAACTGAACAAATAAGAGTTAGGCCTATCTCATCTCTTGGGCCTGATAATGGCTACACATAAGTGGTTTATTTATTATTTTGAAGGAGATTTTTGTTTTCACATTTGCTGTGTGCCCTATGTGTCAGGCGATTTTTATGCCATATAATGTTTTGAGCTTGCGAAATCCGTCAGGGGGTCCGTTGATAAACCTGGTGACACTCCTGAGAGTATATCGCACTTTGCTCTGACTTTTAATAGCATGCATTCTTCTTTCAGGTTGAATTGTTTTTTTTATTTTATTTTATTTCTTGAACCAACATCCTAGACATGGCTCTGGCATATGTATCTGAAACACAGAGACTGCTATCAATGAGGCTGCGTTTTTGTCTTCCAGTTCAACATACAGATGATTTTGTACATTTAGTACAAATAGTCTAGATCATTACACTTGTCCAGCTAGTTTTTGTACACAATCGCCCTAGGCCAACTGGCCAAGCTTGACCTCAGCTGAATGTCAATATTCATGATTTTGAACTGCAGTGCATTGGAGGAAAAACAGGCTCAACTTCTCCTGTCCTCTCAAATCCATTGCTTGTTCTTGCTGCATAACCATCACACCTCTCTCTCTCGCTCTCTCTCTCTCTCTCTCTCTCTCTCTCTCTCTCTCTCTCTCTCTCTCTCTCTCTCTCTCTCTCTCTCTCTCTCTCCAGAATCATCTTCCAGACATCTTTTCAACTCATTCCTTTCCCTGTGGTCTACATTGTCTCTCAGTCCCATGCGCCCTCTCGTCATTCAACAGCGGAGGCAGCAACCACAACCCCAACATCATCAACAACGGCAGCAGTAACTGCAACCACACAGGCTCAAAAGCAACCTCAACAATAGCCACAGCCGCAGCGACTGTGACACTACAGCTTTAGAGTGAGGCAAACTGCACAACGGACAACACCTCAATGTGTGTGTATAGATAGACAACAGCAGCTCCTAGACTCTAAGAGGGAAAAGAAGACTGGGGATAGTCCACGGATAATGTTGTGTTGTTGTTATACCATGGGCTTTTGTTATTTTCTCAAGCTATTTTCTCCCTAGCTTTTTTTGGTGTTTTGTCACACATCCACACAAACACAGAATATTCAAGGGGCAAGGAAGGACCTCTGAGAAAAGCACCGGAGAAAACAGAAAAAAATAGAGAGCGAAATACAGACAGACAAAAAAAGACAGGCGGTCTAAACACCCGGGGTCTGCTGAGACAAGAAAATGAAGGGGTAGAGAAATGCTCGGCAAACATTTTATTCAAAGTTGAAGGGTTCAGTATCTCTGCCGCGAAAGTGGAATAGAGAGACTAGCGCCTGGCGTCCTGTTTCCTGTCCTCCTCCTCTGCACCCTGGGTGATATCAGAGAGAATCTGTCTCTGAAGTGGTGTCATGGCTTCTCAAGCTCCTACGAGCCAATGTGCACACCTGAAACAGCATTCCCTGAGACACCAACATACTGCGCAGATGGATAGGTGGACGGATGGCAATTAGAGAGCCAGCCAGACAGATACACAGATAGTAGGGGTGCAACGGTTTTCGTTCTAGGACCAAACCGTTCGGCTCGCCCCCCACGGTTTGGGGAGTCGTTCTCACATTGCCAGGCCTTTCCCCAAACGATGTTTTAACACTAATTGTGGCTGTGCACCCACAATGCTGTAATTTAAGCTGGCGGGACTTGAGCAGCTTGATAGGACACTTTGCACGAGTTAGCAACTTCGCAGCAGTGGAGGCAGTCAACTCGACCAGGTGTCCCGTTTCCCGGGGGAAAGTCAAAATAGTGGTGACGTTTTTCCATAGGAGCACTACAGCTAATCATGTTGTGACGACAACGCAGGAGATGGCAAAGCAAATGGCAGTGTTTCAACTCTTTGGCATCCCATAGATGACATGCTAGAGCGTTCTCTGGAGCAGAAGCCCACCATAGACTCTTCGCTGCTGGACAAAGCTCTGGAAAAGAATGTTAAGGACATGGCTGTGTTGACTGACGACAAACAGAAACGTGCAGAGGCACACATCGCTCAGGACCTGCAAAGACGCTACACGGGTCCTCCATTCTCCAAGACTATCTCCACAGAGCCACAGAGCCACAACCCTGGGTCCAGGGCTTAGGTTCCTGACACACCTCGACGAAGCGTCTGGTCCCACAGCATCCCCACAGACATTCTGGAACACGAACAGGTAGATATGCTTACATATTTCATTCTTTATATTTCATTATACCGACTTGATTTTATTACTTTTATTGTTCTATTGAGGAACATCGATCGATCTTCTTCAAAATTAATTTCCAAATAATGAAATGCCATTTCGGTTTGCAGGGTCAATCCAGTGAAGCAGAGGAAGCTGGGCCGTGTCTGGCCCAACCACAGGCATCGCCATCTCCTCCCCAGAAGAAGATGGCCGTGCCAGAGCTGTTTGTTTTTGTACGTATAATATATGTATAATGTATGATATGTTACTGTTGAACAGAATCTATTGATTCTGTTTTGGGTTAGATCTGCAAAATAAAGAGAGAACAAAACCAAAACTTTGATTCAAACCCTGAGCACCACTATAAGAGAGAGAGCAAGAGAGAGAGAGAGAGAGAGAGAGAGAGAGAGAGAGAGAGAGAGAGAGAGAGAGGGGGGGAGGGATAAAGAGAGAGAGTGAGAGAGAGAGAGAGGGGGGGGGAGGGATGGAGAGAAAGAGAGAGAGAGGGGTGGGGGTGGGAGAAAAAAGAGAGATGGATCGAGGGGGTGGGAGAAAGAGAGAGGGAGAGAAAGAAAGAGAGAGAGAGGGTGGGAGAAAGAGAGAGATGGAGTGAGAGAGAGGGTGAGATAGAGAGTGAGAGAGAATGAGAGAGAGAGAGGGTGGGAGAAAGAGAGAGATGGAGTGAGAGAGAGGGTGAGAGAGAGAGAGAGAATGAGAGAGAGAGAGGGTGGGAGAAAGAGAGAGATGCGATGTGGGGGATGCATGTGCTGTAAATGTCAAGAGAGCGGCAAAAGTCTCTCATAGCCGGATGCAGTGCCATTGAAACATTGGAAGATGTGTTTCCTTGAAGCGTACAAATCAGCATTTACTGACTACGCGCATAGCCACTCACACACGCATGTACACACACACACACACACACACACACACACACACACACACACACACACACACGCACGAATGCACGCAACGCACTCCCTTTGAAAGTCACATTGTGCAGCCTTTTATGCAGATTGAGCTCTAGCCCTCAGCCGATCAAAATCAGGCCTTGAATTTGATATGAGAGTGACGTTGCGATGTCCTTCCTTTCCAAGCGCAGCAGCGTCTGTCAGCCAGAGAGCTCCCACTTAAACCAACGTTAGACCACTGCTTGGCATTCCATCTCTGCAGCCCCGCCACCCCTCACTCACACACACCTGCTGACATTGGCCTAGCATGTATGTATTTGTGTAAACAAGCATGTATTTGTGTGTGTGTGTGTGTGTGTGTGTGTGTGTGTGTGTGTGTGTGTGCATGTGTGTGTGCATATGTGTGTGCGTACATGCGTGTGTGTTAGCAGCGCGGTTGGCCAATGCAGACACCTGCCTATTCCTAAGCAGGCAGCACCAGATGTCTGGACCTATGTCATAATCAGCCAAACTCCCACACACCGAGACACACACACACACTCACGCCCTCTCTCTCCCACACACCAGGGAGGGCTGACACAGCGTAGCTAGCAGCACGCGCTAAGCTAACTCATCCCCGGCGCTCTTTGATATTCCGGCGGCAGACAGAGGCGAGGCTGGCGAGCAGATCCCATCTATTAGCCTGCTAATTCTGCAGCTTGGCCCGCGCATAATGGAATGCAGGGGCATTGTAAAGGCGAGCGTCCAAATGAAACGAGAAAAAAGAGGAAGGGGAAGGGGCCGGCGACAGGGAATCGGGTCGGGCATCCCAAATCGGTTGACGGCGGCTGGGCGAGCGGACGTGAGCCTCCCCTGCTCAGACGGCTCAATAGGTGCATAATGTTGGGGCCTGGTCGAGCCACCACCACAAGTAACCTTGGGGTTCTTCTTCAAATCTACCATGACAGCACCTCCCCCATTTTCCCCCTCTGTCACGTACCATCCTTCTGTTTAAACACGCACACACATGCACGCACACACGTGCACGCACACACGCGCACACACACACACACACACACACACACACACACACAGAGCATCTATCACTGCGGTGTCTCATCAGTCGGCAGCCGTAAAGTGTTTACTCTGTGAAAGCAGAGCTTGATTATAGTGCAATTATTAGCAGGTGATCTCAGCCACTACTCTACGAGGCATTGACAAGACCAAGCTAACCTCAGTACGTAGTCGCATTCACACACACAAACACACACACACACACACACACACACACACACACACACAAAACAGATACGGAGAAAAAGAAATCAAGGCAACCGGCAAATGGGAAAAAAGATAACTGCTATTTGAAAGGTCTTTTCACTCTTGTCAGCTTTTGACTTTTACGTAAGTGGCCCTAACGCATAGGAAGGTGATGTTTTACCCCGGCAGGGCGTGCGGATTCTGGAACAACACTAAAGAGAGCGTCGGAGCAGCATGTGCGCTGAAGGGACTGGTCGTGTGGCATACGGAAGTAGCAGAAGTGGAGAGACGATAGAGGGGCTCTGGTAAAGAAAAAGAGAGGGAAAGCGGCTGTGTGTGTGTGAGTGTGTGTGTGTGTGTGTGTGTGTGTGGGGGGGGGGGGGGGGGGGGGGTTGGGGGGTGTCTCTCCCTTTGAAACAAAGGGACGGCTGCTGGGAACCTAAATTGCAGAGGGGATGGTTTCCTTCCTAAAAACTGTTTGAAAGGCAATGGAATGCAAAGTGAGCAGCCACACGTTCTCAGGAGTGCAAGAAGTGGAGGAGGTGGCTCCGTTGTTCTCTTGAAGCTGTACAGCTGTGAGGTCTTCCTGGGCCCGCTCCAGGGGAATGTGGGGGTGAAGGCGGAGACGGGCGGAATGGCGATGGGGGTTTTAATATGAAGCAGCGCGCCCCGGCCTGGCCTACTGTCTGATACATTCTGCATGATGAAACCGGGGAGAAAAACTTTGGAGCAAATGAAAATTTCATGCCCTGCTGCCTCAGTGGTCAGACTGCTGGGCCATCTCCCCCCAAAAAAACAATTATACTCCTCCAGAGGAAAAAGTAGGTGAGGGCACCCTCTCTTTCTCTCTCTCTCTCGGTGAGGGTCCTACCCATCTTCCCCTTTTCCCGCATTCTCCCATTCCTCTTTTTCTTGTCTTGCTCTACAATCTATGGACGTATGGAGTTGAATATGTAACCTTCCAGCATCGAAACTGCATTTCCATCAAGCATTTTCGGTATAGCACCTTTCGACTTATTCTCACAGTTTGCACACCTATCATGTATTCCAGGTTCTCAGAGTCTGCAAAATCTTCAGATCATAAGGAAACACTCGAGCGCACTGGCATCTTCCCCTTTAATTTCAAGTGTAAACTTACCAACGTCTCACAAAGAAACACAGGACGGATCAGAGCGCTTATTTTTCGTACCATCCTCAACTTTATTCCAATAGAAAGACACAAATAATCGTTGAATGTAAAACGAACTGAGCGGAACCAAAGTGTTTGGTGGAAATAAGCCATAACTATGCCCATGAAGAGCTCTCAGACTTTGAAACATTCCGAATCAACTCGGGTTGAAGTCTGTTGCTTTGGATTCGCGTATCTATGTGTGTGTGTGTGTGTGTGTGCGTGTGCGTGCACGTGCGTGTGCGTGTGCGTGTGTGTGTGTGTGTGTGTGTGTGTGTGTGTGAGAGAGAGAAACCGACAGAAAGGGAGATAGAGTGAAGGACTTGAATTATCCATCCAGCAGCGTACTCCTCAAAGGCAGTGGACCTTCCATACCTCCCTCTCCAGTGAGCCCTTCACATGCAGACGAGAGCAGCCGAGAGAAGGCTCTCCAAGGCACATATCAATGCCGCTTGGGTCACCTCAAAGGCAAGTGGCCCAAAAACAAAGAGGAGCCAGCAGGAGAAGGAGTCGGATCAAGAGAGAAGAGAAGGTCAAAGCTGCGGGGGGTTCTGAGGCAGCCAGATGCTAGACATCATAGACGTGCATTGCTAGCCTGCAGGCCGGGCACATTACATGAGCTATCCCTCAGAATTATTTACCAGGGTTTAAAAGATATTATTATAGGTTTGAGGTATACATGTTTGTGTGTTTGTGTTTGTGTGTGCGTGTGTGGTGTGCGTGTACTTTTTTTAAGGCTGCCTGTGAAACTTGTCGCGGCACAAACTCAAGAAGGAAGGGCCTCACCATGTTGGTACGTGCACGTGTGTGTGTGTGTGTGTGTGTGTGACCTCCTCTTTGTGTGTGTGTGTGTGTGTGTGTGTGTGTGTGTGTATGTGTGTGTGTGTGTGTGTGTGTGTGTGTGTGTGTGTGTGTGTGTGTGTGTGTGTGTGTGCGTGTACATGCGTGTCATGTTAAACAAATTCACATGCTTACAGGGTTAGCATGCTTGCCTCAAAAGTATGTCCACCCGATGGATGAGCATGTTTCCAAACTTTCAATTATACACATTTGCTCATATTTGTAGTCCAACCCATTCATTTCCCACGGCTGGTATATTTGTCCGGGTACACAACATATGTATAACAGTGAAGTCAAATAAAATGAAAATTATCTATATGTATTTCGTATGTTCAGATGTCCTTTGTGGACAAGCTTAGTTCCAATAAGATTAACATAAATAAAAATGATGCACCTAAAACCATGAAATTGGTCAAATTTGACTGAAACAGAGTAGGAGGGTTAATCTCTCTGATGTGAGGGATTCTAATAATTCTGCCTGGTCACAGAGGAAAACCTATAGTCTCATATTCTCAATTCAATTTATCCAGCCAGCAAGAGCTCAGGAGTCACGTCAATCTCCCCCAGACTCACAGTTTCTAGACAATCTACCAAATTCACACAGCTGAGGTGGCAGTGACGGATACGCTCCTCTCCCTTTTCAAATTAGACGAGAAAGAGACGGCCACAGATGAAAGGAGAGAGCAGTGGAAGGTTGAATGTGCGGGAGGAGAAAAAAGATAAAGCTGAGTCCAAGCTCCAGACTGAGGGACCTAATCAATACAGATCTCCTCTCCTTCTTTCCCTCCTAAAGTCAAGTCCGACCCTGTGATCCGGGCAGCCTGAAAACAGCCGGCCTGGCAGGCCTGACAGCCTCCCAACGCGGATGTGTCTCCATCTACCTCCGACCACGGAGGTTTCTGTTTGAGGGGTTGGAGGGGAGAGGCATGGTGAGGTAAAGAAATACAGCTTGTAATACAACACCAAGCCCGGCACAGAGAAACACTAAAGAGCCCCGTGCAGAAACACACACACACACACACACACGCACACACGCACACACGCACACACGCACACACACACACACACACACACACACACACACACACACACACACACACACACAACCTCCATCCTCCCCACTGAAGCACAGGCATCTGGCTCTATTTACATAAACATTAAATTAGTACCAATATCCAGCAGTTACCTACAGGCAATGTGGCTGCATTAAATATGACAGAGGCTGATCTGTGAAGATTCTCCCGAAAGTGTGTGTGTGTGTGGGTGTGTGTGTGTGTGTGTGCTTATCCAACAGAGGTAGAGAGAGAGAGAGAGAGAGAGAGCGAGAGAGAGAGAGAGAGAGAGAGAGAGTCCTAGTTTCAGAATACAGTGCAAAAGATAAGAAGCAGCCTGTTTTGGAGCAGCCCCTGTGCTGATGGTACTCTTCCCTTCTCTTTGGGGATGAGCTGTTACTGTTAATAGCGGAGGTTAGCAGAGGCTGCCGTCTCCCCGTTACCTCACCCGCCTGCCTGCTCTTAATCCCCTCCCGCCGCGCCTCTAATACCCCTTTAATTAGAATGCAAATACCCATAATAAGGTTAATATGCCACGGTACAATGTGGACGTGTGTGTTCCCAGAACAGTGAGGCATGTGATCCTGGAACTGTCTGCAAATGACCCGTGTAGAATATCAGAATATAATGAAGGCAAGCGAATCTCCAAGCTAGAAGAGGCCTTTTCCTTGAGTATGTCTTGAGCATGTACCAGGGTGAAGGGCATGGCTGTGAAGCAGCAACAGCAAACACGGGCACGGCTCGGCGTTAGTGCCAAGCTACAAAACTGGCTTCACCCTGATAAAACTTTTAGCAAGCATCAATGTTTAAATATGTTTCATGGCCAACAAATCCCCCCCCCCCCCCCCCCCACACACACACACACCCCCTCCGCCTCCTCCACACACACTCACAAACACACACACCCACACCCACACAACATACCACCAAAGTGCTCCAAAGCATCGTCAGCCAAAACAAGAGCATATGCAGTCCAACTTAACACCCGGCGCTCAGCCGTCGTCTCCCGGCCTCCTCACCCCCGGCCTGTCATGGACAGGTGTCTGATTGATGCACATTACGCGGCATTTAATCGCAGGTGGGGAGTATAGCGCAGCCAGGATCTCCTTTTTTTCATTTATTTATATAGCCACATGATTGATGGACGTCGTAAAAATTAAAGGCTCGACTTTGAGGTCAGGAAGACTGATTCTCTGTCAGCGATCCTTTAATAGTGAGAGGAGCAGCCGGGAATTCATTTCTCTCTGCGGACAGTGGGGGTTTGGGTATGGGAGAAGGAGAGAGAGAGGGGGGGGGGGGGGGGCACAGGGATGTGGGGAGGGGGGTAGTTGGCTAAAGGTGGGCAGCGGAGGTCTTATGAGGTTATTCGATTTTAATCAATATCGTTTGTGGCCAGCAGATGATTGAAAAACAAACCTAATCCACAGGGCAATGCGTTTGCCATCTGTCTGCTGTCTCTCCGTGTGTCTGTCTAGAAACCCGCCGCTCAGCCCATCTATCACCACTGGTTTCCGGTGTCGAGCCCATGCTCGTACGTTTCTCGACGGGGGAGCCCGACTAAAAAAATCCATTTCAGTCCTCCTCGCCGTCTCTGCCACAAGCACCACATAACACATGCGATACGTTCCTCGCCACAGTCGATTCGACCACACTGTCGAGCAGAGGGGGAGACAGTCTGAATGCCTTGAACACAGCTTCCGCTGGTATGGGAGGAATCTGCATATTTATGTGTGAGCGTCTACTATAGGGCTTGGCTTTGCGTGGGGTGCCTGTCTTGCCATGCCTTGCCCTCTGCCGCCTCGGTAGGTGTGTGGCGCGCGTTCATGCAGGAATGCAGCTATGCAGCGGCAACATACCGCCGATGCCTGGTGCAGCTGGAGGGAGCACAGGCCATGGATCACGGTGACTATTTGGAGCTCCCCCGATAGACGTAGCCACACAAAAGAGCTCAATATCTGATGACACCAGATGGCCGGGAGTTTGCGAACTCCTCTTTGATGGCCTCTTTCATTCATCCCAGAAATGAACTAATAATTGAACAAATACTTTTTTCAATGAGTGTGCGCCATGCGGGAGTGTGGTAGGGTGATAGCACAATGATTCCGCATCGGAGGAAAATCCATTCCCCACAGCAGTTTGTATTGGGAACGACATTGAGTGTCATCTATCCTCTTTTGTGGATGCTGTGATTCTCACTAAATGGCTCCTGTCACTGCTCTGCCATTAATATCAGTTGTGCTATGATACAGGGCCTGGCTGTTTAAAAAGCTATGGATGCAACAGATCCCCAGATGGTTTTCTCCTGTGGTTTCAACATAACTGGCCAAGATAAAGTTATACCTGCAGGCCAGAAAGAACCATTCCCTTATACACACACACACACACACACACACACACACACACACACATGTAACGCCCACACGCACGCACGCACGCACGCACGCACACACACACACACACACACAGATCAGTGATGAAGAGCCTTTCTTTCCTCTCCATCTCTGAATTTGGAGGAGACCCAACTCATTAGGGTGATTGTCTGGGAAGCGCCTTTGACCACAGATCATGAAGCACATAATTGGCCCTGGATATACAGCAGACAGAAAGAGAGAGAGACAGAATGAGAGAGTGAGTGAGACTGTGTGAGTTAATGTATGTGTATTTGTGACTGTGTGTGTGTGTGTGTGTGACAGAGAGAGAGAGTAAGTGAGCTACAGCTAGAGCAGGAAAGTAGTGAGAGGAGGGGGGTGTAGGGAGATGGAGGTGAAGGACTAGATTTAGAAGATCAGATCATATTTTGGGTCTATGCTGCGGTCAAGGAGCACATGATGTCTCTATTGGGTAGAGTATTAATGTGCTGTCCTATATCTAACAATTAAATAGTAACTTAGGGGGCCAGTTATGACTGGTGGTTTATGTAAGATTAAAACGAATCTACATTCATACAACGTTTTTCTGGTAGGTTGTATTGGTCTTATCGTCTTATCGGATATCGTTTGCTTGAAGATAGGAAATAAATAGAGTGCGGCAAATACGTGAAAATAAAGAAATGCAAATACATATTCACTCAACTGTGTAGTAACAAACCTTTTATTTGTACGCATACTGACCGACAGGCAAACACTCACAAATTCACACTACTGTATCTGAGCAAAGAGAAAGTTCAAACATGTAGCATGGTGGTAATGCTTTATTATACATGACTGTGCCTATTGTCACCATGATATGCATCATTTATTGATAAATAATTGATTGGTGGCATATCACCTCCAACAACAGATTTATGGCAAGTAGTGACAGAGAGTCCTCACTGTAGACTTTCAGCCAGAGCAAATACAGCTAAGGATGTTTGTCAGGGTTTCCAGGTAAGATAAATGTTGGCAGTCAATGTTTGCTGGAATCAGATTACATGATTTCTGCCTGATTTTGACAGGATTTTCTTGTCGCCGACAAACGTACAGCATCGGGACCGAATCTTGAACGTCGGTAACGACAAACTGGTGTGTAGTGTGACATAATCTGCGGGCTGCGATGTGGCGTCTGGGACGCCCCAGGACACTGACGAAAAGTCTAGAATGTCAGAATCTTTTGTAATTTTAGGCCTAGTTTGACAGCTCCTATGACGGGTTCCTTGATAGCCACGATCGACAATGGCTTGACTCCCCTCCTCGACAAGCTAATGAAATACAATGATTGGTTGGGATCAGACTTGTAGTGTTACCATTCTCCCCGGTCTCCCAAGACACGGCAAGAATATATTGCATAATCTGACATGGTGACCATCGTGAAAGACAAAAAAAGGCTTGTGTAGTCTGATCCCAGCATAACTCAGATGAATGACAAAGACAGAGGGGAGCACCATAAATGAGATGGTTGATACCAGTTAATGACAGGATTCTCGTTGCAACAACCTTTTTCAACCAGGCTAAGCTATATGCCTATACAGTATACACACGGTGTATCACAGGGCTTTGTTTTAGACGGCCACTAGTTCTCATGAGATTCACCTGTTAAGGCAGGTGTTATTGGAGTTGTCCTTTGCCCGGTTGTTGTGAATGCTACGTGTGTTTGTGACTTCTTATTCCTTGTCTTGTTTATGGTTAAGTAAAGCACATTCCCTATCAAGATGTGTCTGGGTCCTGCTCTCACATGGCTGCTTGTGACATATACAGCGAATAGAATGTATTTTTTTTCTTCTGAGAGGGAGAGGCGGTAAGCATGCCTGCAACTCTCATACTTTTACTCACACACGCACGCACGCACGCACGCACGCAGACACACACACACACACACACACAGTGCCGTTGCCACTGACAAGGCTATTTCCCTTTCTCCCATATTGTGCACATGTCAAGCATTCACTCACCTTATATCTCCACATTGTGATTACTTTCCTGGTCAGGAAATCCGCCATTCGCCCACCAGTGGACAGTTGCAAAACCATCCTTAAACTGGCCCAGTTGGGTGGCAACACCTGCAGGTCTGAAAGAACAAACTGACAAATACACTGATGTCTTGACAGGCCTGCCACTATTTTCTACCTCGCTCTCGACAAACCACAAGATTCAGTCCTTTGAGCTTTTTTTCTGTTGTTGCTTCTACCAGTAACAGTAGAAAATAATATTTTATGCTAAAATAGGTGAGAGCCTTGCACCAAATTTGTGTCTAGACTATCTTATAGGTGTGCCTATTTTTTACATCCCATGTTTATATAATGAAGACCCTGGAGAGGCTGGTTCTCTTGCACCTCTGGCCCCTGGTCAGCACGTACAAGTCCCTGCTAAATAATTAAGCTTAAGGAAGGTGATAACATATGATATACATTATATATTCAATATTATATACAGCACCTTGGTTGTTTAGGTAGAGAGAGAGAGAGAGAGAGAGAGAGAGAGAGAGAGAGAGAGAGAGAGAGAGAGAGAGAGAGAGAGAGAGAGAGAGAGAGAGAGAGAGAGAGAGAGAGACAGACAGACAGACAGACAGACAGACAGACAGACAGACAGACAGAACCTAAAGAACCTAAAAACAGAACCTAACAATAAAAACAATGTAACGTAAATGTGCGACAACATAAGTGCAGACAGTACAACAGAGAGCACAACAAACTCTGAGACAGTGACCGACAGTGCAAAACAGTGCAAAGGTGATAGACAATGCAAAGACAGTGCAGTACAACAACAGTAATAGACAGTGCCAAGACAGTGCAGTACAACAACAGTAATAGACAATGCAAAGACAGTGCAGTACAACAACAGTAATAGACAGTGCCAAGACAGTGCAGTACAACAACAGTAATAGACAACGCAAAGACAGTGCAGTACAACAACAGTAATAGACATTGCCAAGACAGGACCAAGACGGTGCACAATTAAGGATGAAGGTGGAGGATGACCAGAGTGCAACCCCACAGGAGCTGACAGTGTTATCTCACTGTGAGGCATTAAACAGTTTACCAGCTGCAGGCAGGTAACTTCCTGTAACACACCTTGTAGCACCTTGGATAGATTAGCCTGGCACTAAAAGTGCTATGCATGTCCGCCACCATGTCATGGAGTGGATGGCAGGCATTGTCCATTATGGCCCGCAGTTTGGACAGTGTGCCTACCTCTACCCCCTCCTCCAGATGTACTGTCTGTACATCAGAGTGCCCGGGTTAGATCCCAGCACGGAGCCAGCCTTCCTGATCAGTTTGTTTAGTTTGTTGACATCCTTTGCCTTGATGCCAGCTCCCCAGCACACCACAGCATAGAAGAGGGCACTGGTAACAACAGTCTGGTAGAACACACGTGTCAGTGAGCTGCACACATCAGAGCCGCCTCAGAAAGTACAGCCTGCTCTGTTTCCTTATCATACAGGGCCTTGGTGTTTCCAGCCCACTCCAGTCTGTTGTCCAGGTGGACTCCAGGGTACTTGTAGGACCCACTGTCTCGACGTCCACCCCCTGGATGAGGACAGGAGTCAAGGGGGCCCTACTCCTCCTGAAATCCATGACCATCTCCTTTGTCTTGGTGGTGTTGAGCTGAAGGTGGTTCCTCTCGCACCACCTCACCACCTCCTCTACCACTCTCCTATACTCCCCCTCCTGCCCGTCCCTGATACACCCCAGAATAGCCGTGTCATCTGAGAACTTCTGCAGGTGACAGGTATCCGAGTTGTCTCTGAAGTCAGAGGTGTACATGGTGAACAGGAAAGGGGACAGCACTGTCCCCTGGGGAGCCCTCGTGTTGCACTCCACACGGTCCAACACACAGTCCGGTAGCCGCACTAATTGAGGCCTTCCAGTCAGGTAGTCCACAACCCAGGAGACCAGGGGGGGCATCGACCTCCATTTACCTCATCTTCTCGCCAAGTGGCTGAGGATGGATGGTGCGAAAGAACCTGGAAAAGTCCAAATACATGGCTCTCCCAGCACTCTCAGTAACATCTAGGTGAGAGCAGGCCCTCTGAAGCAGATAGATGACTCCATCGTCCACTCCAATAAGGGGCTGGTAGGCGAATTGCAGTGGGTCCATGTAGCTGCTGACCAGGGGCCCGAGGGGCAAGATAACCAGTCTCTCCAGCGTCTTCATTGGACATGGGATGTAAAAATAGGCACACCTTTAAGATGGTCTAAGCATAAATTCAGTGGAAGGCTTTTGGCTATTCTAGCATGAAGCATGTTCTTTTGTACTGTTACTGGTACGAGCAACAACAGAAGAAAAAAAGCTCAAAGGACTGAATCTTGTGGTTTGTCTAGAGCGAGGTAGAAACTAGTGGCAGGCCTGTTAAGACATCAGTGTATTTGTCAGTTTGTTCTTGAAGAACCAAAAAAAAGTCCTGGGAGTAAAAGTTCAGTTCACAAAATATATTTGGAAAAGCTTCCATTGAAAACAACGACTACTTAAACACTTTTAGTAAAGGAGCATTTTACTGGTTCATCTGTATCTGTAATGTACAATTTACAATGATTGTAAGATATTCAATGGGAACTAAACAGAACATAACTAAACGCCAATGCTTCTCACCAGGGAATGCTTAAGGCAGCAGGCTGTGTACATTTAAAAGGTAAAGCCACTTTAGAATACAGAAATTGTACTGACTGAGGGGAAAACATTTGTGTTTGTTTTCACTCTGATGCTGTAAAGATGAGTCACAACACATTGCCTGGATTATCTTGTTACTAAAAGGGTCAAAGAAATGTACCCACTTTATGAGAGTTGCTGAACGAACTGATCTGGCTATGTAGTTGGTGTACACATTTAGATTTCCTAACGCCTGGGGTTTCCATTAGAGGAAGGTTGTAATGTCTAAGGATAATAGGCTAGCCAGTTTAGGGGCAAGGTGCCTTTGACTGAGCGCCGTTATGCAGGCAGGGAGATACACATGATACACACACACATACCTACGCACAAAAAACAAACAATGAGGGACATCACTTTACATCACATATTTACATTGCTGACTCATATTCGACCAATTCAAATTGGGACACAAACATGACAAACTCTCTCTCTCTCTCCCTTTTCTTTCTCTCGTGCTCTCTCTCTTTCACACACACAAACACACACACACACATACACACACACACACACACACACACACACACAAAACACACAGACACACGCAAACGCACACGCTGATCTTGCGACCTGTCCTACGACCAAACTCCAGTATGCTGTGGAGAGCGAACCACTTTGTGGGCAATCAGAGGGTCCATAAAGCACTGAACACATGTAGTCTCACCTAATGGACTCCCAGCCTCGCATCTGAGCAGATCCCGGTGATTGTGGTAAGGGCAAACAGGTCAGAGATTACCTTTACTAGCCAATGACCTGAGGAACAGCAAGAAATTCTATTAGAGCTTTGCGTTGAAGCGACAAGCCACCGTCGAGACGAGATTGATGGTAAATAGGAAAATATATCGAGGGAGATTGTGTGACCAGTAAAACGGGTTGTAAAGATAGAGCGAAACGCTGGAGCAGCAGTTGAGTGCAGCGAGAGCAAGGCCAGCGGAGAGAGAGACACTAAGTGGAGAGGACTGGCGGTCATGCATGGGAGAAGCACATGTGTTTGACTCTGTGAAGCTAAATCATTGTACC
This sequence comes from Aplochiton taeniatus, assembly GCA_017639675.1. Classification (NCBI taxonomy): domain Eukaryota; kingdom Metazoa; phylum Chordata; class Actinopteri; order Galaxiiformes; family Galaxiidae; genus Aplochiton; species Aplochiton taeniatus. Next base: position 8,010,380 of record CM030182.1, on the reverse strand, counting down.
TGTGCAAAAATACACACACACACACACACACACACAGGGACTAGGAGGCAGAAACTAGAAGATTGTTGCAAAACACGGAGAGAACGACAGGTTTGTACTGTGGGTACGTATTGCAGGCATGCAGGCAGTTAGATATTGGTGGGTCAGAATAGATGGCTCAGTGTTCGAGAATGGTTTAGCGATTTGTGTTTTGCTTGTGGTGAAGAGAGTGTGTTTTGGGACATAACCTGTCATATAATATATATATATATATATATATACAGTCCCCTCCAAAAGTATTGGAACAGTAATGCCAATTCCTTTATTTTTGCTGTAGACTGAAAGCGTTTGGGTTTGACACCAAAAGATGAATATGAGACAAAAGATCAATATGTCAGCTTTTATTTCCAGGTATTTTCATCTGGATCTGATAAACAACTTAGAAGATATCATTATTTGAAAAGAAAGACCACATTTTTAGATGAGCAAAAGTATTGGAACAGATAGACTTGAAATGGATTTAAGTGAATAAGACTCAATATTTTGTTGCAAATCCTTTGCTTTCAATAACTGCATCAAGCCTGCGACCCATGGACATCACCAAACTTTTGCATTCTTCTTTTGTTATGCCTTTCCAGGCTTTCACTGCAGCCTCTTTCAGTTGTTGCTTGTTTTGGGGGGTTTCTCCCTTCAGTCTCCTTTTAAGAAGGTAAAAAGAATGCTCTATAGGGTTTAAGTCTGGAGATTGACTTGGCCAGTCTAGGACCTTCCACTTCTTGCCCCTGATGAACTCCTTTGTTGCTTTTGCAGTGTGTTTAGGGTCATTATCTTGCTGCATGACAAAGGATCTCCCAATCAGTTTGGTTGCATCCTTCTTTAAATTGGCAGACAAGATGTTTCCGTAGACTTCCGAATTCATTTTGCTGCCGCCATCATGTGTTACATCATCAATGAAGATTAATGAGCCCGTCCCAGAAGAAGCCATTGAAGCCCAAGCCATCACATTACCTCCACTGTGTTTCACAGATGAGCTTGTGTTTTGGGGGTCATGAGCAGATCCTTTTTTTCTCCAAACCTTAGCCTTTCCATCACTCTGGTAGAAGTTAATCTTCATCTCATCAGTCCATAAAACTTTTTCCCAGAATTTTTGAGGCTCGTCTCTGTACTTTTTGGCAAAATCCAGCCTGGCCTTCCTATTCTTTATGCTAATGAATGGCTTGCATCTTCTGGTGTAGCCTCTGTACTGTTGTCCATGAAGTCTTCTGCGAACAGTGGATTCTGAAACCTTCACTCCTGCCCTCTGGAGGTTGTTGTTGATCTCACCAACAGTAGTTTTAGGGTCTTTCTTCACAGCTCTGACAATGTTTCTGTCGTCAACTGCTGTTGTTTTCCTTGGTCGTCCCGTTCGATGTCTGTTACTTAGTACACCAGTTTGTTGTTGTACTGGCTATGGCTAGTGTCTGTGCAATGGCTCTGATTGATTTCCCATCTTCTCTTAGCTTCACAATTGCTTTCTTTTCACCCATAGACAGTTCTCTGCTTTTCATGTTGATTACTATAACTGCAGTCTGCACAGGCAAAACCAGAATCTGAAACTGAGCCTAGACATTCAGTGTTATTTATTGTTTGAATAATAAATGTAATAAGACACACCTGGGCAACAAAACACACCTGTTAGTCACATGTTCCAATACTTTTGCTCAACAAAAAATGTGGTGTTCCTTTACAAATAATGATATCTTCTAAGTTGTTTATCAGATCCAGATGAAAATACCTGGAAATAAAAGCTGACATATTGATCTTTTGTCTCATATTCATCTTTTGGTGTCAAACCCAAACGCTTTCAGTCTACAGCAAAAATAAAGGAATTGGCATTACTGTTCCAATTCTTTTGGAGGGGACTGTATATATACAAAATATCTTGAATATACAAGTCACTACAGTTAAAAATGCCTAATGGGATCCTACCTGTCTTAATCTTTAATCTTACAGCACTCAGCAACACACACCTCAACAAAGCAGATGGAGGAACAATGTGCTAAAGTGCCTGCATTAAGAAGCAATTTACCTCAACACTATATTGATATGATGAAAACACTACTGAGAAAGTGTCCATGTCCAATTGCCACTTGGCTACTGGGAAAAAACTTTCAGAAACAGAAAACTTTGAGTTGCCTTCCCCCAAACAGCATTTGTTTTACTTTTCGGATTTGTCGGTGTGCAGAAATGTTGTCTTGGCATTTACATATAAGGCCATGCACCAGGTGTATGCCTGGCCCTTTCTTCTTCTCTGTAAATGCAGAGGGGTACCGAGTCAGCCTGACATTAGTAACACAAAAACCACAAGCAGTGGTAAACACATTAGGAGGTAATCAGATGGTCTGGTGCACCTCCTCAAGTCCAGCAATAAATGGCCATTAGACAAGCGTCCTGCTGCTGGTCTGTCTGCACAAGGACCACACGCCGTGTCCCTATCAGCACAGACAGTGCACTCAGAGATGCACAAACCTGAAAGAACATAGAGCACACACTGACACAAACACACACACACACACACACACACACACACACACACACACACACACACACACACACACACACACACACACAGTCTGGAAGACGAATTGCAGGAGCACTGGTATATTGATACAAATGCATATACATGGAAGTTGTTGGGAGCAACAACTTCTTATTAATACAGTAACATTATGAAACATAACTGATCAATGTCTGCCCACTTTTGGTCTCAATTTCACATCTGGTGCGGTTTTACAGTTTGTCAGTTTGTGTGTGTGAGAGACATAGAGAGAGACATAGAGAGAGAGAGAGAGAGAGACAGAGACAGTGAGAGAGACAGAGAAAGAGAGAGAGAGAGAGAGAGAGAGAGAGAGAGAGAGAGAGAGAGAGAGAGAGAGAGAGAGAGAGAGAGAGAGAGAGAGAGAGAGAGAGAGAGAGAGCAAGGGGAAAAGTAGTCTTTGGATGTAAAATATGAGAATTCACATAAAGGAGCTGCAGATGTATAGAGAATACTGTGCCCTTTAAGAGCGCATGGAGACTTCTACTTCAACAGCCCTTACCGTTTCACACACGACCGCTGACTGGCACGCACACGCTCTTATATGCTTAACCTGACCTCGGGCCCCAGGGGAATCGGCAAAATGTTGTCCATGGAGGCAGGCGAGAATGAAGGGTTTGCTCCCTCCCTTTCCACGGGGCCAAAGTGGTCTTCCCCAAGGACACCATGAGAGGACGTTATGGCGGCTCAGCAAACCCCGAGATGAGGCTTTGATCCCCCAGGGTGACAAAGGGGGGGCCACGTGGTAATTGCTATTCAGCCAGTATTAATGACACTCGGCTCTGTGGAGACGCGTGGGCCTCAGAGTGATACGATGCTGCTGAAATGGACGACAATATGGACATGGGCATGAGGATATTTTGTTTTGTTTGCGTGGCCACATCACATGGATGCACATTGAAAACAATAAAAAAAAAAAACGATGTAAGACAGGAGAGGTGACTACAGAGTGCAATACTGGATTTGGTCAATTCAGTGTTCTACAACAATCTGGGACAAACACAGTAGGAACATTATTGTCAGTTGTCATGGCTAATGGGTGCTTTTTATTGCTTTTAAAATGGAAAGGCAGAAAGGAAATCTGCATCTGTCATGGTTGTGACATTTTGAAAGAACTCCCAAAGGTACTTGATGTCCCAGTCTAATTCCTAACAATGTGAAATATTGTAATAGGCATGGTCCCTGGTGTTTCTGTGTAGATACGAGACATTAATGAGTTTTACCAAACAAATCAGATTCAGATGTATCCATTTTGTAGTAGTTGTGTTCCCTTGAATGCGATCCTCAACATAACCCTTCACGAATCACTTGCCCTAAAACAGCAATCTGCATTTTCCTCTACGTCCTAAGCAATTCTTTGAAATGGAACTGTATGCATATTTTATCCACCTGCCTTTAGAAGGCTGCTTCAAAACCTTTCTCAGAAAATACCTATCACAAATGCTCAGCTTGAACAGCATGACTGTTATCAATTACATAAAATACTTAATAAATAAAATACTACAACTAATGACATGGTTTATGCTAGTTTTAATTACCGTAATTGATTGATTTCTAAATTACACATGTTGCCGCTGTCAAACACGTGTCAACGTTTGTTTACCTTAAGAACTACATGTTCCAGGGAACACATGCCCTGAGGAGCCCGTTGGGTGGTAAACAATGCATTGCTAATAAGACAAATTACGCACGGATGGGCAGCTACATACTACGGGTGGACCGAGTACCACTTCAGCCCTGCAACTCCATTTGCTGTTTATTGTACTAGAATGTGTTTCGCCTGGACCAGGGCAAAGTTCATGACCGCAGCCTGTCTATTACTGTAAAGTGCCGGCCCTGGTACCGACAGCGCTCACAGCGAAAAGAAAGGGGTGCCGTCAAGGCGTGTGCTGAGGAGGAAAAGTGTGGCGTGGTATTTGCTGAGCGAGACCTCTAATGCACTTGAATTACTGTCAGAGGCGGAGCTTCTCGGCGTCTCGCTCGAGCCTGAAGGCTTTGGGGGTGCAATTACCGCTGAGAGGAGGGAGGCCAGCACCACGAGAGAGCACGCAGTTCTCTTGACTGGCGCTGTCACCTTGGACTATTTATTTAAAGCCACCGGCGGGACGGAGCGAGAGACCAAACTCTGGCTGGAGAGCGACGGAGGAACGCAACGATGGGAAGGACTTGTGGAGAAGGGGAATTACGGCGAGGGAAACGGGGAGAGGGGGGGGGGGGGGGGGGGCGCCTCATCCATTCTGCACGACCTTCCCATGTTCTCCCGTCCTGAATTACGTCCGGAACCGACTTTCCAGCAATCTACCTCAAGCCTGTCTCGCGGCCATCCTTCCCATAACCCGTTCCCTCATCTCCTCGGCCTCTCTTCCCAGTCGCACTTGTATTGATCTCCCCAATGCAATCTCCCTTTAGCTCAACCCCCCCTCCCCCCCACCGCCTTCAGCACCCTCCTCATTCTCCTTTTCATGGCAGTGCGACAGCAGCCAATCTGTGTTCACTGAAGATTGACTCAGAATGTAAGGAGGATCCACAAACATATTCAGATAATAGCATGATAAAATGAAATAAAAAAAAAATGATGTAATAATATGAAAATATCGAATGGATGCGTGCACCAAACTATTTGGCCCAAACAAGCCTTCAGGGGGATGTTGCGAGCGATTATTATTTGGTCTGGAAGAGCAAACGCAATATTCTGGCAACTAGGTGATCAGTCAAGAAGGACAGAAATAGGCAAGAGAAAGGAATGGCAAATTGCAACTGTCTGACCTGTGATGATAAGATATTGATCAATTTCAATGCTGTCACTGGTTATTGCACTGGCTGATGTACGTGTGCATAGATAACACACAGCCAGAATTATTGGGATAAGGCTTTCGCATTCCATCTTCATCTGTCTCTCATGGAAAACTTCACAAGGCGAGAAGGTGGGAGAGGAGGAGTGCTGCCTCGATGGAGAGGCGCCAGCCCCTTGGAACTCCCCCCCCCCCACACACCCCTCCTCTCTGCTCATTGGGACTGGGCCCTTGGAGACCCCCCACCAACCCATGGAGGGGGGCGTAATGAACTAATCCATAGAGTCATTACTCAGACACTGACCTGGATGTGGGCAGGCCTGTGAGGATTGTTGAGCCAAGCTGGTGCATGTGTGTGTGCGTGCGTATGCGTGGAAAACAGTGATCAGAGAAGGTCTCACGGTGAGAGGAAAAGGAGGGTTGTAGTTGTGGGGGGGCGAGGCTGAGGTGAGTCAGATAGGTAGAACTATAGAGCGGGCTAGGGAAGAGGGACGGGGGGACGGGGGTGGGGTTAGGGTGCTGGTCCTGTTACAGCCTGCCTTAGGTTGAGGGTTCACTTGAATGCTTATTGGTTTGTCCCCCCACCCAGCAGAGATCTCCCTTTGTTGGCCCACAGCGATAAGACAGCCTGGAGGAGAGCCGGGAGGAGCAGAGGACAGGGGGGAGGGTGAGCGGGACGACCCGGCCAGTGAGGGTGGGGTGGGGGGGGGGGGGGGGGGGGGGGCGAGGCGTGCGGCGATGCAGGGTTTATATCACCCATAAAGGCAGCATTATCACCGTGACCACCCGCCCCGGTCCTAACTAGTAAACAACAGGGTGAGCGGCCCTGCCGCTACATTCCTAAGGGCGTTGATTTAGGACTGTTTATTTTCGGCCCTTCTATTTACCCTGCATGACGACGCTATTTATGAGAGGCGCGCGGGGCGGCAGCGCAGACCCCACGCACCGTCCGACATGACAGCATGACTCACGGCCGGACCCAAAGCCAATTCCCAGGTATTAGACTACTCCAAGTTTTATGATCCCGTATCACCAAACCTAATATAATTACCTCGCAAGGGCACTCTGTCTTTCAGCCCGGCGGGCCGAGATGGAGCGCCGGGAGAGACGGGGGGGAGGGGGGGGGGTAGTGTGGGGGCTGTAGGGAAGGGGGGGGGGGGGGGAGATGGGCCTGGGTACAGAGTGAGGATAGGAGGGACGGAGGGGAGGAGACTCATGTTAAACTCCCTGGAAGTCTTTTAGGTACGCGTCCCTCGTCTCGCGTGCCGTGCCCCCCAACACAGGCCGCCCATGTTAAGTGGCGGCGACGCCCCGTCTTCTAGGTGCTGACCTTACCAGTGTTGTTATTAATTGCCTTATTATTCTAATTAAGGAGTAACTCCCCGTGCAAAGTGGAATCGACAGAGTCGCCTGAGAGGGTGGCTAATTAATACGGTCCAGTCTGAAGGTCATTCTCCAGCAAATCTGTAATGCGGAGGGTAGGGGGTGGGTTTGAAGTGGGTACAGTAAATGTGTGTGTGTGTGTGTGTGTGTGTGTGTGTGTGTGTGTGTGTGTGTGTGAGAGAAAGAGTGTGCATGTGCGTGTGAATAGGCACAGACAGCAGGGAACCAATTCCACAGCAGTGTGCTATATCTCAAATCCCCTGCAATGCAGTGTGAAATCATTTTCTGTACACCAATCTTGCTTACGTGTCTTTATGTGCTTGTGTATTGGGGGTTTGGTTGTGTGCATATGTGTGTAATGGGGCTTTGAGTAACTTTGTGTGTGTTTTTGTGTGAGTGGTGTGTGGGAGAGTGAGTGAGTGAGAGAGATAGAGACAGAGAGATAGTGGGCTTGTGTTTATGTGCGTGAGGAGGGAGTAAGGAAATTGTGTTTGTGTGTGTGTGTGTGTGTGTCTGTATGTATGAGAGAGATAATGGATGTGTGTTTACGCATGTCAGGATGGAGTGTGCTATTGTATGCGCGTGAGGGTGTGTGTGTATGTATATGTGTGTGTGAATGTATGTGTGTGTGTGCGCGCTTGTCTTCTCGATCCTCGACTTTATCATCAAGCACGCGAGCATGTGAGTCTGGTATGATTAGCTCCTGTCACCCAAGCCGTAACTCCCCCAAGCCCCGGCCTCAGAGTGTGTCACCGTGCCCACACGAGTGATTCACAACGCCATTACGAATGCAAGCCCCATCATAATTATTGATGATCATTATGGAGCCCAATAGCCTTCCGTCTTGTCTTCCCTCTCCCTTGTCCTGACTACGTAGGTCCAAGGTTATAACGTGAGCAAATCACATTCCCTGCGTGTCAAAGTATTTTTCAGCATGGCGGGTTGATCGTTTGTTTTGCCGCTATTGCACATCATATTAGCATGACAGGGAGAGTTGCGTGCTCAGTCCAGGCACCCAGCAGCAGGGCATAATTCTCCCAGCTTGCAATCTGATCTGATCTGGCAACAAGTCAAAACTTTTAGAACTGTACCTTTTCGTGGTCATCTTGACAATAATTACACACAATGAAAACAATGTTAGTCAAATTAGTATCTTAGTATCTAGTATCAGTGTTTACAGATGTGTGCTATTCTTTGCACATTCTAGTTCACATTCTCTATATCATTCTTGCTCATGCCTGTTGCTTGGATTAAAGTGTCTGCTAACTGAAATGTCCAAAGTGTACTGCATGGAGATAATGCTCCAAGATATATCGTTCAATTTATCTCTTTGCACAGGTGCAATCTCTCACACACAAACACAAAAAGGCCAGAGAGTGGGGCCAGCCTTAGTGCTGTGCACCCGGGAGAACGTGAATGTGGTGCCAGTTTCCTTCCAGTTTCTAGTCCCCATCCTGCACATCTCGGCACGGGGGTAGACACACAACCGGGCAGGGTCGATGATGGGTCACGGGACGGGCAGCAGCAGGGGGGGGGGGGGGTGCAGAAGTTGTAGGCAGTGGTGTAAATAGTTAATGAGGAGCCGGCATTCTACCACGGCAAGGTTAATCGCCGTCTAATTTGTGTACAGGGGGTTGCGTCGGACTAGTTGACGGTAATAGGACATGAAGGGGAATAAGAAAGGTGTGTGTGTGTGTGTGGGGGGGGTTATATCCTCATGTATCAGACCATCATCCATATCATCCAATGGGATCTGATACAACGAAATAGGGAGGTGGTACATGAAGCAAAAAGACAGGGAGAGTAAAAAAGAAAGTGTGAAGGCAGAGAGAAGGAAAAATGTGAGAGAACACAAAGAAGGGGAAATTATGTAGTCTGATATTGGTCGTACAATTATTCAAGCTTTTTTCTATCAGATGACATTAGCCCTGCTCATTCAAAGTATATTAAATGTTATGGTTTTGGAGAGACTTATGCGCAGAGTCTGTATATCTTTGTCTTTGAAATGTCCAACTCAATTTGCCGCAGCTATTCTGAAAGGACGCCCATCTGATAATACCCTGTCCCTTCGGGCTAAAATATCAGAGAGAGCAGAATGCTAGAAATAATCTGAAAGAACATCAAGGGAGTTATATGCTATTAAATCTGCACAAGATCCTTTGTCAACACATTGTACATGCACTTTATTCTTTTTTTTTTTATCATAGCAGGTTGCTTAAAGAAACACACGCATAAAGGCGCACACCCACGTACACATACAGTACGTATTCATTAAGGCTGCCTCATAAACATTAGCAGTATCTTGCTAGTCTCCATTTTTTCCCCTTTCTTTTTCATAGTTGGACTTGAAAACACGGAGAAGGATGTGGGGGGACGCGAGGCTTTGCGTGTTTCTGAACTGAAAAGGCGGGGATGCGGTGTGAGTTATGGGGGGGGGGGGGGGGGGGGGGGGGGAGACGGAGGCAGTAGGGCTGCTCTCCAGAGACACTAAGCTCTGTGCTAGCGTTCTCATCGGCATCCCGCCCCGCTGTACAGTAGACAGGCAGGAGAATAACACGTGCCGCTCACGCTGACAGCTGGGGTCTTTACGCTCTGAAGGGAGGAGCAGCTCATTACTGGTGAAGCTGCTTTCCGTTTCTGATGCACAAATAGGAAAACGCCCGTCAAAATCCAGCACCGACAGCAGAGCATTGCCTCCGCCACTTCATCCGACCATGCCTGAATGAGAAAATAATAACTTCAGAACATCAAACTGTCACATATTCCAAAAAAGGGAAACACAAGCAAAAAAGATCAATATGTTGACTTTTGGTGGCTGTCACCGGTTTTGATTTGAAGCGTCATGATGGCGATAAACGTGATTTTCAAGGTCCTCAGCTGTCTAGCCGTCGAATGGAACCCCAGGTAAGGAGAAGCTGACATTATCTCGTGGTCCATCTCTTCCAGCCTCTCCAGCAACTGAGAAGAGGAATGGAGGTGGCTTAGAAGTCAATGGTGTGACGCAAAAAGCCTTGGTGGATGTTTGCAAGCTGCTGGCGGCCTGCTGATATTGCATTTTATCGTTGAGGTGACAGGGTCCCATTGCACCGCGGAGTCCTCAGCTGGCAACTGAGGCCCTCCACTTTCCCAAAGATGCCGGACGCACATTCATCCCTCATCAATCCATCACAAGGGCTTTTATTTGGCTATTCATTTGGAGAGGGATTCAGGCGAGTGGAAAACACTGTGCTTTTATTTCCCCCCCACCCCCCGGTGATTCAAAGGAAGGCAGGGAGACAACGTCTCCTGCCTCTCGGACATAACCGCGAGAGAATAGGCCTATTACCGATTCGCAAAATACCCCTCTTGTCTTTTGATGATTGCTTGAGGAAATTATTATAGACAAAAGATGAAAGATGAGGATATTGCATTCTGCACGAAAAGAGATGACAGCAGAATACAAATAAATGCTCATCGCCAACAAATAACAAGACTTTGGACTTACTATTACTTTGACTCTACCAGCTATATGTTCTACGATTATTCGACTGTAAAACCAACTCTTTGCTAAAGGCTGGCAGTATGTTAAAGCCGTGTCCAACAATTGCAATTAGTGGTGGACATTTTTGGTCCCTTTATATTATTCATTCACAGCAAATCCTGTTTTTGAATGGTCTCTTAAGTCTACACCGCATTTCAAACGAAACTTTTTTTTTTTCATTCAGAACAAAAAAAGTGCCGAAGAACTACATTGAACTTAATTGAATTAAATGTGGCCAAAGTCACACAAGGATTAATGCTGCTGGAAGTGTGTGAGGTTTTTACTTGGCAACTGTGCACTGCCCAGAGCAGCATTGACACCATGTACTTTGTACTTGGCTTAATGACAGAGACCCCATTTGGTGGATGCAAATGTGTCTCGTTGTCAGCCCTCCTAATTCAACAGAGCACCTCCTACTCTTAAAAAGTGCATCTTTTCAAAGGGACTTCACGCTAACTGTTAATAGATTGCTGGTTTTCCCCCAAAGGAAGAGTGACCCCTTTGCAGGTGGGAGTAATGGCTTTTAGAGGAAGTTAGACTGCGAAGATGCACTTTATCTTTTATACTGTACTGTTACCTTGCATCATAAGTCAAGAATGGTAGACTTACAGTCCCTTAAAGCTCCTTTGAATTTGAATCAATAGCCAACATAGGCTACCACAAAAAAAAAGTCGACTCTTTCAAAAACATCCAACGGTTTTAAATAACTTGAATAGAATGAATCACGCCCATGTTCTTCTCCCTTTCATAAGGTTTCCTATTCGTAAGTGTTATATTGCCCAAGTATACCCTTCTATTGGTTGTAGTCCACTGCAGAGCAACGATAGCGTTTTTTAGGAATCTTAAACAAAACATAAAAAAACACCTCGAAATGAAGCGATTCGAGGCTTTGGCCTCGACCGCTATGTGGGATCAGAGCATGCGTGTTGGCCCCCAAGACTCGTAAAAAGCCCCAAGGGACAACTTTCTGTCTTTCCCCAGGAACTTTGGCCACAAGGATTCCATTAATGGCTCCCCTGACAACTTTACAAAGTGAGTACAGCGACCCCGAAATTTAGATAGAGGCCGGCGCGTCCGGGCGGTGCTTAATGACTCCCTTCTTCTTCTACTTCCTCTTTCTTTCAGATGGCTAGTTTACATAATAGCATCTCATTAACCTAGCCTTCGAAGATGTATTGGCCGATTTGTTTCCACCCCTGCCCCGCCCTCCGGGGCCATTACCATGTGATGTCCCCCCCAGCGCTTCTTAATCAAACTCATGTTCTGACTCGAGTCACTTACCAGGCCAGGGGAGGACATTGCTCATGACAATGGCTCAATGACAACCACTCTGGGCCTCACAGCCGTCCCAGCCACCCCCTAACCAGGGGGAACCAGCCCCCCTAGAGAGGATGGGACAAAGCACTGGCTCTCAGCCCAATGTTAGACATTTGCAAGAAACATTGACCTTACCAGCTACATGCAAGTGTGTTGTTCATTGGCTAATCCAACCCTGTCGACTGGCTGAATAACACGTCAGCCTAGAGGAAACAAAACGTATTATTGGAGTCTTAAACAAACAAAATAAACACAACTGCCCCTTTATTCAGGACATAACAATTTGAATTAGATTGAATTACAACAGCCTTTCTGTGTGTCGGTTCCTAATAGTATGAAAGTGGTAGTTGCCTTTGGTAAATAGAAACGTTCCGTAACACATTTACGTAGCACTCGATCATTCAGGCAGACGTAGGATATCAAAGGATTACATATTTACATAATGTACACTATTTCAATCTATAATACATGAAGGCGCACATTTGACGGTTTAACAACAGGGTAAATTGGACTCCACAGAGTATAATTGTGTTGTCCTCAATCGCTCAATAATGAATGATTTGAGCTGTGTGAAGCTTTTAATGGCACTGAAAACCTCAACCTGGTATTAGTACATTGACTGGCAGTCTGAATCATGGTTTAGGGCGAGCGAGGGCAACACAAAGTCCATCTATCTTTAGATCATACTGTGGTTTCTCTTTCTGTGGATTCACCATAAACAGCAGGTCACAATGTCGGGCTAAAACTTTGTACCCACACACATAACCGATTCATAGCCTCGGTAATAGTTTGATATTTTAGCTCTGCCTTCGTTCGCGGAGACGGCCTCTACAGGGGGGAAGGCACCACAATTACCCCCCCCCCCCCCCCCCCCCGGGGGCACGTCACAGGGCACGTCACAGGCGGGCCGCCCGAGAGGCCTCCCTGAGTGCGGCTCGGCTGAAACGTGCCCTCCACAGAGACGCGCGGCGGCGGAGCCGTCTGATCCCTGCAGAGCCGAGGCGCGCCGAGCAGCAGCCTCGGCAGGCCTCCCCCCAGGTGCTTTCTGGGAGCGTCGCATCGAGACGTGAGGCTGGGAGGGCGGTTGGGCGGGAGCCGCTTCTTTATTTAGCGGAGCCGGCACAGCCTCCACGGCGCAGCCGTTCGACTGGGATTCCACGGGAAGTCTCCGTGCTCATTTCGGCACGCTGCACCTTTGCACCAAAGTCTTGTGCCAGGGATGAAGCCGTGTTTTTGGGTCACACACACACACACACGCACGCACGCGCGCACACACACACACGCACGTTGACACACACACTACACAATGTGTGTTACGCAAGACACAAAGTCTTGTCCTTGAGCAAGGTGACTCTACACACACGGCCACACGTGCAACGTGGACGCATCGTGCGATGTCAGCCTGGGGATTTGGACATTGGTCATCGCCTCCGAAGTGAAGTCTGCGGACGGAACTCTTCCGTCTCCTCTGGAGATGTACGCGTTGCTATGTCTCCTTCTCGTTGCTTCTCTCCCACACTATGTCTCCATGTTCAGTTCAACTCTGACGGTCCGACCTGATTGGGATCAGGGCTTGACACTTTGGAGAGCCAGCCGAGTAGCCATTAGCTGGGTGACCTCCTAGCAGTTAGCATGAGGCGCTAGACCATGCTCTTCCCAATTGACACTAATTGTAATTCAATTACTCCCCAGGAGTGGCCAAGCATTGGCCATCTGATGTCTGCCCCCACAGAGGTTGTCACCATAGAGAATACCCCGAGACCTCCATAAAATCACCCTGCAAATAAAGGGACTATTAGCCCAGGGTAGAGAGAAGGGCAAACGGGCTGTATTTCAGAAACAATCGACATAACATAGCTGCACCCTAAGCTGGACAACTGCCAAAGTGTGTCAGTTTGGCAACATAGCCGCAACATCGCGTTGGCAACACAGCAAGTGACAAATCCAAAACAGATAGCGTTTCAGAGACACAGAAACAATAAAAACGTCACTGCAATTACAGTAAGTTGCCAACATATCGCGAAAAAAAGAAAATGGTGTAAAAGTTATATAACCAGACTAAAGTGAAAGTAAAAACAGTAAGTTAAGAGAGCTCATTTTACATTTAGATGCTTTTTGATTGCTTACAAAATGATGATGTTGTGTTGCAGCCTGATTTGCCAAAGGTATCTATGTTGCACCTGGGTGAAGTTAGTCAAACTGAAGTTATGGCAGTTGTCTAATTGACACAGTTGCAATGTTATAATATGGTATACAACAAAAAACATTGTGCCAGCAACGGAGCTGTTCACACATAGCAACAACACAGAGACGAATTATGGTCCAGGATGACTATACTGTATCAACATTGTTACAAGTAAAGTTCACTCTGATTCAAAATAATTATTATCATTAGATGAAAAGATCAAACATTTCCCCAAAGAAACTAGGTTGCATTGAAAAGGTTATTCTGATCGGGGGGAAATGAATGAATCAGTCTATTCTTTTAACCTTCTCTAACAACGGGATGGCAGGATATAATTTACCCTATGAATCAGCAGGGGGGATTTACTATGCGTTGGAATTAGAAAACGCTGGCCTCACTTCACGTCACAATCCCTTCCGCTCCGTCAGACCAACCAGTGACTCGACAGGTCAACCTCATCACCCTGAGAGGACGCGCGGCCATCTACATTTATCACGTCTCTCTTCCAGAACAATGTCTGTAGAGTAAGCTCTCTCTTCTCTCACGGCCTACTTAGGGCCCAGGCGTGTTAGCAAATGCAGGGCACCTCCCTCGCTCACAGGACTGTGGAGCCGGGGCTGCTCTGTCATTATAGTGTGCTTAGCGTCCTCTCTGTCCTCTCACGCTTTAATGCGATCGGAGACTTTGTCGACATCGATAAACATCCCCATTGAAGAAACTTAAGACACATCACCACACGTCACCACAATTACATAAGCCTCATTTAGGGATATGTGGAGTGTTTTTTCTTTCTTCTTCTTTCTGCACCCTGAGCTCCATCTTGCAGAAGGATGAAATGTATTATTATTCTAGAAATGGCGTGTATTTCGCATGTAAATCTAAAAGTTAAAGAACATTACAAACTTTTTTTTTTTCTTCCCATACAGAATTAATGCTCACTCGAGGATGACTGACTGGCGTCTTGGTAATTTGAGGAGTCTCTCATTGCTTTGGCCTACTGACTATGGCGTGTGGATTGTGTTTTTAATTCGTCCACAGCCTTTTGATATGCTTCTTCTTTCTCTGTAATTTATATCCTCTTCTCCTAAACATTGGTCCACATCATTCCTCGCTAAATCTTCCATTGCCTTTTTTTTATCAATCAATTTAATTGCTTTCCCAGGGGAATGCTGGGCCGTGAATGAACCATGATTTTTTCTGCTGATTTAGGGAAATATAACTGATCTTCGAATAGTCAGGGAAGAAAGTATATACAATTTAGAAGACCTGTGTTATTTAAACCAGATTCCCGCCTTTAGGAAATGACAGGGTCATCATCTAAATTTATTGGAGAACAAGTAATATGAGTTTGAGGTGGACAACAGGACTTTAAATGTGGCTTTTCTTTTTTTGTTTGGTTATAGGTGCTTCAAAGTAGCATTACAGTTATAACAATGTACAGTTGTTAGTACATTATAACATCACGTTTGTGAAAAGATTTACATAATGTAATTATCTACCAGTTGAATTGACTCTCAAGGCAATGTAAACCCTATTTTCATACTGAAAGGTCATCGTAAAAGCAATTTAAATATCATTGTCAACATATGGTGGCCAACATTTAAAGGTAGCATTACCATCGGCTCCATATAAGACCAACATCTTCCAACTGGCCGCATATGCATACTGTTGAATGTTTAATGGATATTACAATAAAGCACCCATCTTACAGTAATGTATCTGATCCCAATGCACATAAGCATATCATTTTTTCCAAAAGCTATACAAACAAAGCATCCAAGATCAAATTTTGGGGCCTATGTTGTGTGTGAATGTGTGTGTGCATGTGTCTGTCTTTGTGTGTGTGTGTATGTGGGTGGATTGGGTGGGTGTTTGTCCTCTTCAGAATGTAAATGCATGTCATATAAATATTTACAATGCGTTTGTATTACTGAAAGTATAGCAATAGTTATTTAATCACCTGTAAAGCAAAGGAAATTGTGTATTATGTATTATCCCCTTATTTGATGTGAATAATTAAAATGTAAAGACTAGATTATTTATAAAATGTTTAACAGATACAATGTGTGCTTTCTTGCCATATTTGGGTTGTTTGGCAGCCCCGCTAGGTTCTGAAGAGGAACGTTGCACCTGTTCCCATTAAGCCCCCACTCTAAGAGTGTCTGTCTTAGAGGAATAGTCATGAGCATTGAAAGGGCACCCAGGTGAGAGCAGGTGTGACAACCCTGATATACCTGTTGCTTCTTACCTGTAATGTCTTAAATACTGTGAATGGTTGATGTAGCTGCAGCTGTTCTGGAGTCCTGGAGAATTCTGCTACCAAATGTGTATCACACATACTAGTACAGTTTTTGTAGCCTTCGCTATGTTATCATACGGCTATTTTATTTATTTAATATCTGGCAACATTTTCCATCCTATTTTCACGTAACCTTTTAATAATTTGTACACGATTTATTTGATTTACTATAGAGACATGCCGGTTCCTCACCAAATGATAGAGAGATTATTTCGGTATGTTCCTACTGGAGCTTATTGAGTAAAGCCTTCCTGCAATACAACATTTACAACTTTAACATGCTCTTAAATTTAACAGGACCCATCCAGCTACAATTATTTATAAATGGAGGTTCAGGCATTGGGGTGGTTTTTAAGAGGCAACCTGTCCTCCCCTCTCTTCCTCATCTTATTGCCAACAACAGAAAAAAACAGGAGTTTAACAAGAGCTAAACAAGGAACTGAAAATGTGAATCTTAATGGTATTTTATTTCTATCAAATAAATTCACACGTACTGTATTTTTGTCTTCCTTCAGTGCTTCTACTTGCTCTGAAAGGGAATGTGACTGCAGTGTGCCCAAGGCACTTTCCTGAAGTACTAAGTCTATTCCTTCATCAGTGAACACCAGACTGCATCGTGCCATTTCTCTAGGTGAGGTTCCCAAAGGGGCACAGCATGGAGGGTTATGGAGTCGGGACCTGTATGCTAATGAATTAACGTGGCTAAAACGAGACAATTATAATGCACTAAGTACGTTATGTACTGTATATTGCAGTACAGCAGTTCCAATTTTACTGTCTTAGAGAATACAGTTAATACATGTGTGTTCACTATGCTGGCGAACGTACTAGTAATAGGGGAAATAATGCTATTTAATGAGCAGAGAGAGACAGCAACAACGTAAACAGGCCTGGAAGAGACCTCCACATTTCCTGGGGATGCAATTATTGATATGTGGCAAATATTGAACGGGACTCGGCTTGCTTCACGGATATATAACTAACAGTTGCCCGCTTCATTTCCAGCTTTACATTGATCCCAGTGGGCAAGTGAGCGCACGAACAAATGAACCATTTGATTAAATTAAAGACGCTGTGATCAATGCATTTTGCAGAGCAGCAATGAAAGTTGCTTGCTGGCAAAACCATGTAGCCTGACACCACCCTAGAACATCACATGGTCATCATGAGGACTGTGCGCAATGTAATCCGCTAGAAAGCCTGCCGAATTCTGTCAAGCACACAGCACCAGCCAAGAATCTGGGAAACGAAAAGTGTCTAATTAGTTTGGAGTACTTGGAAAAAAGAGTAATGGGCTTAAGTAATGGTATGTGAATGTGTTCTTTCTCACTTTCAATGCACTAAATGCAGTTGCAAATAAAGCTATTTTACGGAAAAAAATGAATTGCATGTTCAAGAATATATTTGAGGATTGTCGTTAGGATAAAGACCATTTTTTTTAAAAGCACCCTCTCACATACTACGGAACAACACAGTTTGTATGGTACAAGTGAAACAGGCTCAATAATTTTGTCTCCATCATTTGATAACTAAATCCATTTACGCTCTAAGATTTTTCCTCCAAAATATGAATTGATGTCATTTTGGAATTCGTTTTCTCATATACCCAGACAAATAGGCTTGTGGTAATCTTGTAGGGTGTTTATGCATTTGGCTGTGTTTGGACTTTTAATGGATGACAAAATGGACACATACCTCTATACAGCCAAGTGTACGCACTTTGAGACACTCTGCCTGAAGGGTATTCACAGGTCCCTTGGAGCAGGAATGTAACATTCCGCAGGCATGTGCTAGACTGTGTTCTGCTCTTGATGAGAGATGCTTCTGCAGTGAGAGATAGAGTGAGTGTGAGAGAGAGAGAGAGAGAGAGAGAGAGAGAGAGAGAGAGAGAGAGAGAGAGAGAGAGAGAGAGAGAGAGAGAGAGAGAGAGAGAGAGAGAGAGAGAGAGAGAGAGAGAGAGAGAGAGAGAAGCGGTGAATAATTCAAATGCAAACAACCATTAATGGGCCCCAGCCACTTTGTGAATGAAGTTCCCCCCCAAAACACACCTTTAGCAGCCTTTCACAGCAAAGCCCACCTATGGTGGTGGTATTTGTTTGTTTGTGTGTGAGTGAGAGGGGAGGGGGATAGGGAGCGGATCCATAGGAACACTCTCAAAGGCTTTCAGAACATGTGTGCATATAAGAAGCCCGCTGTGATGTAACGGTTAAATAGTTAAGCACTTAAAGGTTTGCTGTGTGGACAACCGCGGTCGTTCAGTGTTACTTTACATGAAAGAGGCGTTGCTTTGTGAGTCTTACAGCTCCCGAAGAGAGGGACCCAGAACAAAGGGCAGGAGATGAGGCGGACTACAGTAGACAGAACATCATTTGGATTAGGGAGTAGAGGACAAGACAATGTACTAGTGGGGGAGGGTTTATTCTTGCCCAGCGACATTGTTTGCCCACTACTTATTGAGACGGAAATAGAAATGATGAACGCTGTTATTTCTGTGTTAAACTCGATCTGAATATTGTCGTTGTGCGCTATGAACCCCTGAAATTGCACTATTGAATGTTGCTGTATATTACTTTTAAAACCAAATATTGGACTTCTGAATGTCATGGGGAAATGTCACGCAGTCAATGGAAGACAGGCATCATGCTAGACTAATATTGGTCATTCAAGCATTATTATCCATCCGCACCAGCGGATTGTAAGATTGTATGCGTATGGCCCCCTTTCCATGGGCACTGCTGGCCATTGATTTTTTTTACCACAATAGCGCGTACGAATCAAACAGAAGTGGGGAAACAAAGAAATAAACGAACCACGGGAGAACCACTAAAGTGGCTTCCCAGTCCATTGCCCTCCTTGAGAGTGTATGAAAAGAAAATATTATTGTCAGGATTTGGCAGAAAGAAATTGAGCCGAAATGAAAACATGGCGCATTCCCTGACAAAGTAGAAATGAATCATGAGCAGAGAGACGGCGCCCGACTGACTTTTGAGAAAGCAGGGACAGACATTGGCCCTCGCAGCAAGACAAGCCTTAAAGCCTTTATATCTACTCAACGTGAAATACAGCACAGCATGTTTGCATCAATCAGGACCCCAAAAAAGTATGACAAGATATTAAAACAGGTATTCAAATCAGTATAGGCACAGGGGCCCATTACAGCGCCAACTTCTCGTGACTTTTTCCAAACAGCATCTTGTGGCAACAAAACTGAACAATGATGAAATGTTGCCCTGCAACACGCGCAGAAAATATGTTAGTGTCAGCCATACTGAGATGTTAGTTTGAAGACTTCTCCTCCACTGCAATTGAACTTTGGTGTCTTTTAACGTTGAAATGCATGTTGGGGCCCCAGCTGCCCCTTCCACAGACACGAGCGCGCCCTTGCCCCGTGTTCTACCTGGTTGGCCTATTGTTCTACCTGGTTGGCCTATTGTTCTACCTGGTTGGCCTATTGTTCTACCTGGTTGGCCTATTGTTCTACCTGGTTGGCCTATTGTTCTACCTGGTTGGCTGTGAGTAGAACAGGGAGAGGAGCTGAGCACACCACGGCCCTTTGTCTCCTAGGCAGAACCCTCTTTTTCCGCTTGATTGTCCCTTCATCACCCAGCGTGTAGCCCTGAGAATGTAGAATGAAGAATGGGACTGAGGAGAGGAGAGGAGAAGAATAGAGTATGAGAGCGCTGTGTGTGTGTGTGTGGCGGGGGGGGGGGGGGGGGGTGAAGTGAGTAGACAGGATCCCAAGGAAGAGGGGATGTAAGAAGGGATTAGAGGGAGGTAGAGGAAGGGAGACAATGTGTTGGAGAGCTTGAGGAAGTGATCCCTTGAGGGACCCCGATGCTTGTTGTCTGTCAACCCTTTGTTTCTTTCATCTGTTCCCTTGGATGAGTCGGATCAGAAGCATTTGTAAAATGCGGTTTTCCGACTCTTTCTTCTCGCCGAGCTTGCCACCCTGTGTATCATGTCCTGTCAATTTGTAGCTACACTCAGGGAAATAAGGTCAGAGTGAATTTAGAGGGGGTCCAGATCACGCAAAGATTACATTTCAAAGGAAGCTGTTTACATTTGCACACCTTGATTTACATGGAGGTAGGCTCATGTACAACAAGACAGAGGCAGAAGTCAGAAGTTATTAATCCCCAATATATTATTAATTTTATATTTCCAACTAGATAACATTTGCATTCATATTAGTTTCTAAGTAGACCCTATCAGTGTTCCGGTCTCCATTATGCAACATTCCAAGTGAGCAGTTGTGATATTCATATTTTAATGTTTTGAAGGTATTTAGGTTGAGAGCAGATATATTCTTCAGATTTTCAAGTTTTGTTGGATTGAGTCCAGATCCATAGTACTCAGGGGGCTCAGCAGTGAGTTCTTCTTCTCCAATCCTGCTTGATTAAAATATGCCCACTCAGCTGCCTTGAAACAGTCCGCTTAGCAGGAGACGACATATGTAGGGTGGTGGGTCGCACTGTAGGTGTCCATATCTGCCGAGGCAAAATCCCAAACTACTGAAAGCATAGTTTCAGCCGACCTGGTAAACCTAACTTTTCCGTGCTCTGAACGACTCGGTTCTGTTCATTTTCCCTCAACCAGCTCCATAGTAAAGGTATCACATCAACTGGTTTAGTTTGATTTAGTGGAGCCATCATGCTAGTTACTCAAGAGACCACGGGATGTTTCAGCAAAGACAGGATGTCTGTTTTCTTTTCCTAATGTGTTATGTGTCTAACTTTCTCTGCCAAGATTTTGAAGAGGGGAGTAAAGATGAAAAAAGTGTTGGTAGGAGAGGGCATTATTTTTGTCTCAGGGGAGGATGCTCAAAATGCCTGCGCGCTGACTCTGATGCACCGAGTGAGTGTTGCTTTTATTTTTATTTTTTTAGCTAGCCTAAATATATATGTTTATCAAAGTGAATTTTCAGTGCCATTTTTCAAGGTGCTGCAAAGGCTTTCAGATCTCCCAGAATTCAAAGGAGCGGGCCAGAGTGTGGGAGACTGAGCGTACATCGCAAGCTCAACGCCCCTTCAAGAAAGAGAATAGGTGGGTGTACATTTATTGAGCGTGAAGAGAAGAGAGCTTTATAGGGCAATGTTTCCTTGTTATGTCTATTGGTTTGACTTTTGCTTGAATTCATCAAGTCTTTGAACATGCACACAGTAGTAAAAGCCTAAACACTTTCATTTAAAAGACTGTATTCGAAGAAAAACCAGAGTGCATGCTTTTTTCTCTGTTTTCGTGCTTTCCAAACAAAAGCTGAGACCTATGAATGCTTTAATTCATTGTCTTTTGAAGAAACAAATAATGTCTACTTCTATGAACTATTATATGGGATCAATCTAAACCTCTAGCTTTGTTTGGCTAATTAGCAAGCAGTTTATTTTTATGACCATAATGATAAAAATAATGCTGCACGGGCTATTTGGAGAGTTCCCTGGTGGCGTTTGGCTTTGTTATGATCTGCTGTTCTCTCTCATTTTGCTATTTGTATCCTCTAATGAGATGCATGGCTCTTTTGAAGTCAAAGGATGGAGACAAGACAAGACCCGGCAAACATTTCTCTCAAAGGCCTGGCTTATGAAGAACACCGAGCGCCTGTCGTAGGCCAGTTGATGTCGCGTATGTGGAACCCATCAAATCTGTTGTGACGTTGCTGCTGTCCTTCCTGTTTACAATGTAAAACCCATGTCTGGAGATTGCAAGACCACTGTGAGCTGTACCCACTGCAGGTTCACTTTTGGCCACCCGTTCTCTCTAACACACACAAACACACACGCTCTGCTGGGTGGTCGTGATTGCATCGTGTGTGTGTGTGTGTGTGTGTGTGTGCGTGTGTGGCTGTGGTGGGGCTGAATCATTATTATTATCATGCCCATTATTACACAGGGTCCGCTGGAGTAGAACGGAGCAGTGGCCCCTCGCTGTGTCGCTCCGGCCTCTCAGCCCACGCTCCACCGACACAAAAGACCGTTAACCAACCACAGTCGCTGCAGTGCGTCCAGCACGGGAACAGGGCTACCCCCTCCTCTGCAGGGGGTGGGGGAGGGGTCGGGCAACTGAGGGCGACAAAGGAAGAGAAAGAGAGAAAGTGAAGCGGTGGGGAGACAATGATAACGAAGAAGTGAGGGAGTTGGATAGAAAGAAGAACGAGAAGTTGCGGTGGACTTTTTTCTTTTGACGGACAGGATCGAAGACGGAGGAGAGAGTCTCTTTGTTTTGGAAGAATGGGGCGGCCAAGGAGAAGATAATTGGAGAGAGTGGGGGACTTCAGCGAGAAGGGAACGATGGCGGAGAAGACGGAGGACAGGGTTACCAGGAAAAGAGAGAGAGAGGGCCACAGCACTTAACCGTCTCGCCTCGGGGGAAATGACGGTGGGCCAGGACGCTGCCGGCTAATCATCTCCAGCTTACCAAATCGATCCCGGGCCAAAAACAACAACAGCGCAACAGGCGGGAAATCCATTTGACGCTTTCTGCCGGGTGCAAAACAATACATTAATAAATAACACGGCAAAATTGAAATCATCAATGACTGTCAGGGAAGAGTCTGCTAATCACCAAGGAAACCGCATTTGTCTTGTCCCCATGAGATAGGAGCAGTGCAACCTTCACCCACTCACATAACCCCATCCTAGGAGGAACGTTAAACAATTCTTGGTGACAGATACTAGAAGAAGAAAAAAACACGACGAAACATTATAAAATCGAATCTGGATGATTTTCAGCGTGTTTGGAACAGCCGAGCATCTCTGAGACGCCACGAGTGCTTTGCTGTGTTGAGAGGCTTGGCAGAGTGCGGGCCCCTCTTGATGTGCAAAACGAGTCTCCTATAAACACAGCACCCACACAAACAGTGCCAATATCCATTATGGGTTGACTCACTCATTGTTTCCCCTCCCAAACACGTGCCCCTTCCAGCTGGCTCCGGTCCAAACGCTAGTCTTCCGTCATGCATGTCCTGGGGCCAACATACATCGTTCAATCCACACGGTCGCGAAGCCTTACTGGCAGAGCACGCCGTGCCTCCATAATGGATCAAACAGGCGCTGGCTTTGTAGGGGCCTGCCGGATGTCATGTGTGGGTTAGCAGTATGGCAGCTTGACGCACACGGTGTGCCCTCAGGTTCCCCTGGAAATAAAAAGCCCCACAGCTTTGTGGCGGGAGGCCAGCGAGCTGTGGAGATGTTGCCGCTGTAGATACCTGTGCGGTGTGGGGGCCATGTTTTATTCAGCTCCTCGGTGTAGATGTGTTGTCCCGACCTGTGTTACAAGGTGCCCGTCTCCAGGCGGCAGTGCACATGTGAAATGCGGAGGTGCACGGGTGAGATGCTGTGGGGGGGGGCAGCCTGATACTCCAGGACACTTCAACTTTTGGGGCGTTGCCGTCATCGCACGGACAGTGCAACCATACAGCTGTCATCTACCTTCTGTTGGAAGGGGAGAGGGCAGAGCATTTGAAAACTTTCCTGCACGACACAGATGTTGACAAGCCTCAAATTATTCTATCACAATTAATAACTGTTATGTTCCTTTAAATACTGCTTCATCAATATGCAAGACTGCAATGACTGAACTTCAATCCAGCAAATTCCGCGTGCCAATGGGACATGCAAATACCTTACTCGTAATAAGATGCAAGGAAAATCCAGCCGCCGCACGACTTCCTGTTACCAATGTAAATGTGACCCACATTTCATAACGACCCCATTCATAGTTCATCATATGCTCATGTTGACTGTATGGCACATAGAGAAAACAGTAATGGAAAGATGGTGTGTCACCCTGAGGCATTCGGTCGACTAACGAAGCTGACAGTAAGTAGTGATTAGGAGTGCGTAACCATAGCTTCCTGTTGCAAGATTGGACGGGCCAGCAGAGACAGAAAGCTAATAGCAGGCTGCCGATAAGTGAGCGTTTTGGTGAGGATACCTTCATCGTTCTCTTGTGTGCCTCTCGGTGTGTGTGAGTGTGTGTGTGTGTGTGTTTGTGTGTGTGTGTTTGTGTGTTCGTGTGTTCGTGTGTGTGTGTGTTCGTGTGTGTTTGTGTGGGCTCCTTAATGAAAAGGAAACATCAGCATGCGTTCCCATCATTAGCCATCATTAGCACCCTCTCTGGGGGTCCCTCTCTGGGAGAAAAGACACCAGGATGGAGAGAGAGGAACTAAGCAGAGGCGGGGCGGAAGCGAGGCAGAGAAAAACAAAGGGAGACGGGGATTGGGGTCTCGTGGCAGTTAGGCAAAAAAGTTGTTGCTCTTGGAAGAGTTTGTGAGTGCATTTCGGCGTGTGAATCAGTGTGTGACCATGTGCACGTATGTGTGTTGTTCACGGCTCGGCATGTGGGTGCACTTGTGTTTTCACTGTCATTGCTGTTGTGTGTGTGTGTGTGTGTGTGTGTGTGTGTGTGTGTGTGTGAACAGCCATGTTTGCCACTGAAGCGGTGCATAAGACATGTCCTGGTCCTGTCATGAGCCGTGACTAATTATCTACCGAAACATTGTATTAGTTGCATGATTACCAACCTCCTCTCTAGCTAATTACAAACGGTGCACTCTTGTGACCCTGCCAGCGTGATACATTACCCTCCACTTCATCTCTCTCTCTCTCCTACCTTCGGTCTTCCATGCACACTTTTTAAAAGTTATCCCAAAAATGTTGACCTCTTTGCACGACAGCTGAACTTCCTCATTAGAATAGGAATACCTAAAATGGTTTCTGAGACTTGGGTGCCCTTGACTCATTAAGTTTGTCATCTATATTCTACAGGGTGCAGTTAGGTCTTCCATTACGACTGTGGAGTGTGCTAACTAGGGCTAAGGAGTGACAGGCGTTTGCAGGTACGGAATAGAAAGTATGACGGGTGGAAGGAACAATAAGACCCAAAGGGGAATTATAAATCGGAGTGATTACCATACAGCTGAATGAGTCGAATGTATGTGAAACCAGAAATTGTTTTAATAGGTGACAAGTAATTTGATACACAGTGTGAGGATTTTTATTAAAAAAAAAAAGCTGTTCAATTTATTTAACAGTAGCCACCTCGTTGTTAAACACGTCCATGGCTCCAATTACATATTTCAAATTAATTCAGCCTCCATGACCTAAGAAGCACTCCAAATGATTCAGTTCCCATCTTCTTGTTTCACTAGAGTGGCCATAAGGTGTTTACAAAAGTAAAAAATAAATACGTATATTTATATACACTCATACTAATTAAGTTGAGAATACATGGAGCCATTCTATCTGATTCGGACTCAGAATTGAACATAATAGTAAGCTAATCATTAAGATACTAGGCATACAGTCAATAAATATGAATGTTGTTGGTGGGTGGTTTTGGATGGACATCTTGCTGCCTGCACTTCAACAACAACAAGATAATTAAATAATTCCACAAATTTCAACACAAAAGATCAACTTTCTTCAATAGTTTTTTTTTAATGTAATCTGACTTTCTAGACCACAAAATAATTGTAATATTCATATCCTTCATCACTGTTACTTCCATTTTCCTGTTATTCCTCCTACCCATGACACACAAGCATTGCGTGTGGCGTATCCCGTTGTTCATCGAATGGCAGCCAGCCAGGAAACACACTGGTTCTGTTTCATATTTAATAGGTTGTGATTTAGCTGTGGCTCATCAAATTGGAAATGAAGTTATGCACACAGTTAATCATATTTGGTTAATGGGAATACATGACAGCCCTTTACCAGGTGCAGGTAGGGGATATGCTGCAGGGTCTAACCACAGCTAGACTTGAAGACGTTCATATATTTAAAGGGAACTGGAAAGCGTGGTTCTTCTTTTGCCCAACTGTAAGTCATTTTGAGGTACAGAGTCTCATCTGGGTTAAGTAAGCGTCAGATAAACAACCTATGGCTATTACATACACTCGCTTGGATGCAGATCAGATTTTGACTGTGACAAGAGTCTTGAGTCTGACAAGTGCAGGCCCAATGCCTGCGATATATTATATTAGCAAAAAAAAAAAAAAAAGCAAGCAGATGTGGGTAAAATAAATATGTTCCCTGCATAATGATGAGCATTTAATGCAATCGGAGCTCTTCTGAATCTGAATACAGACTGCAATCTGAGTGTTTTGACTTCATCTACTTGCATATCAGCAGAACATTCAATGAAGGCAGTTTCACATTGTCTTTTCAATTGCATAAATATGTCCTATGGCTCATCAGATTTCTTTTACACCGAGTCAGTCCACCAGAATTTAGTTTTTGTTTTGTTCTGTGTCTTTGCTGGAATGTGATTTGTAATTGATGCTTTCAGAGCACAGTTTATCCTGAGCTTATCTCCGTGACAAAACCAAAAGGTGCAAAGAGTCATCCGCCATAATCTTATCAGAAAATAATCTGGCTTTCTCATAAAAGAAAGATTAAATGAATACATTTCGGTAGCTTTGAAGGATTTTCTGCGTTTTGTACAACTGAAAGTCAAGATTGCCTGAATATCAGAAGGGTCTTGCGCCAAGACCAAGTCCCTGCAATGCACCACACCTGTGCTTTTTATCCTCCTCCCTCTTCCTTCTACCAACGCACATAACCCGTTTCGCTGTTTGTACTACACACTTGCCAATACCATTCTGGCAGAGGACATGGGAGAAGCATGCCACGAACAAGGAGGACGTGTCTGGAGCTCCAATGTTCTGAAAGAACAGCCGTCAGGCAACCTTGACGGGTAAAGGTTTGGGGGTGAACACAAAAGCGTCAGACTTCAGAGCTTTGTCTCAGTGTGCTATGGCCCGTCCACTTTTACAGTACTTCACCAGCTTTTTAATGGCCAATAGAAGAGATGATATATTCTGACCCTTTGTACTCATATTGACTTCACCCATTCTGCCACTTGCAATGAGCCATTGAGCCTAGCACAACACCAGAAAAGACAGCAACGAAAGAGTATGAAGACATATCCACTGTTTTCACCTGAGCGAAAACCCAAGGCAACCTCTCTCGTTCCCGGGTGGCGGCTGTGTTATAAGCGCTGGCTCATAATGTCTGCCCTAATGGCTGACTAATGTGATTTAGTGTGGATCAAAATGCTACGTGAGCTAAACAGAGAGAGAATGGCCCTAGCGTTGGGCTAATGGCCGTTTGACCCGAACCCTTTCCCGAAAACGGGGGAAGGAGCCATGATAAGTGGACACTTCTGGAGCTGGCGGCCGGCCAGACAGCTATGCCTGTGCTCAATGTAGCGCACTCAATGCACTCTGGTGGGGTTTAGTTGCTGAGTATGTTATCACTGTAGTGAACATACTGCACAGTCTGCAACTGAAAAAGTGCACAATTGCCTTCAAGATTGGGTCTTTATGATGTTCTAGTTTATACAAGCACAATTTATATTAATTACCGACTACTGTAAGAGTTAAAATGAGCCAATTTGTTACACTTAAAATGTAATTTCACAAGCAGTCATATTAAAGCAGCCCCAGATCTCCCTACATTCTCAACTCAGTATGTGTAATCTGCATTGTGATTGGTAATGGCTACATTAGTGTTTGTTTGCATGTACCTGAAAGGCTAGTTTATTTCCTAGATGATTATTGATTAATGTTACTCGTTAGAACCTACGCTTTTAATATTACAATAATATTGTGCCCGTTGGTCTCACTTACAATTAACGCATAAACTAAAACTGGATTGTTTACTATTTTGTTGCCGTAATACCTATATCATTACCGCGAGCATGTCAGCAATGCTAGGTTGCCATAAATAGCTATCAGTGTGCACATTAGCACTGCCCATGCAACACTGAGGGAGCATCTCCACATTGCATGCTAATGTCCCATGGAGTGAATGATAACTAACAGGGGGAGACAATGAAAAGAGAAAGAGTGAGAGATAGGAAGGGGGAAGTAATTGCATTTAAAGATAGAAAAGGATTCAAAACAGAGATTAAGAGGGTTCAGAGAGGTAAAAGGAGACAGAAGAGACACAAGGGAAAAGGAATCGAGTTCTCAAATCGAGACTCATTGTTATCGATGGACAAAAGCAGAGCGGAGAAAGGGATTGAGAGAGAGAGAGAGAGAGAGAGAGAGAGAGAGAGAGAGAGAGAGAGAGAGAGAGAGAGAGAGAGAGAGAGAGAGAGAGAGAGAGAGAGAGAGAGAGAGAGAGAGAGAGATTTAATGACACCACTCATTTTACCCGTTGGATCAGGAAGTGCTTTTTATGGGAGCTAATAAAGTGGGAAGCCATTTAGTGGCCAACGCTGGCTGAGCACAAAGAGATGAGCTCGCTGAGCTGCAGCCGGACAAAAGGCCCTTTGACTTTTTATTTACCCACCCCCTTCTAAATTCACCTACGTCCGTTTCCTTTAATGGGACTCTGCATAACGACAGCCGACAGGATCTGCTCGGATGTTGATTCTATTGTGTTTGATTACATTTGATTTTAGTAGCCTGTGTTTAGGGTTTGTGAGGGGAGTGGCAGGAGGGTTTAGGGGGGTCGACCGAGGTGTAGAGTAATTCAGGCTGTTTTACAGTGCCAGTGTAGGGTGTGCGTGTATACGCAGGGTGTGCTATTAACATTGTGGCCGTGTGCCACACAGAGAAGCCCTCCGGCATGGGGAGCCACCTGAGAATCCCGCTCCGATCGCTGCAGAAGAGCCAGGAGACTTGGTGGACCGGCGCAGAGCCTCATCTTACACCCTGTCATCCATTCTGGAATCCACGCCCCTTGGACAGAACAACTTAGAGACCAGCAGACAGAGTGACGATGGAGAGAGAGACAGAGATAGAGAGCCTCTCATCCACTGAGTTTAATCAAGGTGGACCTTGGGGACAATCTGGTCTCCACAGAAACCACCAGAAGTGCGAGGAACAATGGCCAGGCACAAGGTGTAATTAAGACACCGAAAACAGCAAAGAACGTCACAAAACCAGCTGCAGGAGAAAGGTGCTGATTGCTGATCAAAGCGTCTCCGTGTGGGCGTCAGCCTTCCAGGAAAAGAATACAGGGGTGCGGGCTGCTGCCCCAATTAGCCTAGCGACAGTGCTAACGAAGCCAGTTCTACCTGAGTGGCTCCATTGTGTGTGAAACGAGGCCGCCGCGCCGCCGATGGATGGGCAGGCTCCGACAAAAGGGAAGGCGGCGGAGATCGAGTTGATCTTCCGACCAGCGGCGTCCTGGTGGCCGTGGCTACGGACCCCGGGTCAAAACGCCGACTCCTCACACAGCTGGTGTGCCGTTATCGGCGTTTCATTTGACAACCTTCCGAGTGATTCATTGATGGCTCATCCCCTGCATATTGCAGAGCTGATGCCCCTATGCACACTTAGCGCGTAGCGTAGAGTGCAATCATTAGAGGCGGTGGAGCCAGGCACATTAAAGTTTTACCTGCGGGTCTACCTATGG
>CM030182.1:7908466-7978466 GCA_017639675.1 Aplochiton taeniatus | reverse complement strand
CAAAGAGACAGATTACAATGCACACCTTTGTATAAAGTCTATACATACATTAACATGCCAACAAGCAGCTCTCTCAAAAACAGGCCTGGCATTCTTGTTCAAATTCAAACCCGGTTTATGTCATCTTGACACAGCTCTGATTGGTCTGTGGTTCAGAGGCTTCCAGTCACCCCCAACCCAACCCCCCCACCCCCCACCCCCCACACTGCTCCATCTGCACATGTTGTGTCTGTAACACCACACTTTTTCATGTGAGACGCTGGCTCATCCCTTAGCTCCCCCCTGCTCTTCCTCCCAAGTTGATGATCAATAATCAATAACATGTAATCTTTTCTGGTATCTCTTCTCTCTCTTTCACTCCCTCAAATTCAATTCATCTCTCTCTCTCTCTCTCTCTCTCTCTCTCTCTCTCTCTCTCTCTCTCACTCTCTCTCGCTCTCTCTCTAGTCCGTTTAGGTTTGTGTCCTCAGTGTTGGGGTTCATCAAACCGGATTGTTTCTGCCTTGACAGATCTTTGGCACGGCCGTCTCCGGAGGAGCAGGCAAACAGCCGCGTGCCAAGGGCAAAGCCCATTCCACTTTTATGAGGGGCCCAGAGGCCCACCGTGGGCAGCAAGGCTTTGGCCAAATAGCTTTATAGGCGCTCGTAAACACAGTTATACCCTATCTCCGCCCCATAAATACACTTTGGAGAGTTACCAACGGCTTGCCACCAGGCGGGCCCCCTCTCAGAGCAGGGCAGGATGAAATCCCCAATAAGTCTTGGGATCAGAACGCCAACGATCTTTATCGACTGGCCCTAACTCGGAACCACAGTGTGTAGCAAGCCAGAAGGCGGCTGGATCCTCCCTATTGAAATCCGTTGAGGAGGGTTCCAGAACAATCCTTTGAGGTGTCCTCGCTGTAACTCGGTACTGTTTTGGGATTATATTTTTAGTTGATAAAAATAAGACCAAAAAAAAGTATTGTATCTCGGCCGATGACGTAGTTTGTTCCATAAACCCAATCTCTGGTCCCTATGACCCTGGCTTGGATACTCGGTGCTATTAATATAGGCTAGAATTAAAATGAATATGTATGGAATAAGCCCTGTCTTCCTTGCATAAACATGCAGATGGTACATTTTTTTCTTCCTTCACTCCAACCCTTCCCTCCATTGATAAAATTGGATTTTGCATCTCCTTTCCATTGAAATGGATGAACATTATTCATATGAAAAAAGCCCTATCTCACACGGTCGGACTGCCTGTGTGTGAGTGATCTTCCCGACCAGCCCCCTGCCTGAATGTGCAGAGTCCCATGATGGCCTTATCAGTGGGCCCATGAAAACAAAAAGCCAAGTAGGGGAATCTAAGAACGCCAAAATGAAAGGAAACACGCCTGACTGATGAAAAAGAAAGGGAACGCTGGCGTTTTTCATTTGGCGTGGCGGAACATAAGTGTTTTCCTTTCTAATTAGGGGCTGTGGGCGGAGAGGGAGAGGAGGGGAGAGGGGGGGGGAGGGAGAGATAAGACGGCGATGAAGAGATGAGATACACTGTCACGTCGCGGTTGGAGAGGCAAGGCAATGGACAGTCTTTACTTTATTAGGAGACAGGTTACAGCCCGTGAATGTGTGTGGATGTGCCGCGCACCCTCCTGAGTGGAGACAAAGAGGGGGAAACGTTTTTAGAATGCGCTGCTTGCTTATTGATCCCTGTCGTTAGATCAAATGCTTCATCAGATGTGTTGGTATCCTGTCGCTGGGAACCTGGCTGTGGATTAAGCCTACATCACAGGTCTGCAGCAGGGAGGATGTGTGCCGATGACTAGCAGCAGCTCCAGCTAATGAGCAGAGTGCAGTCTGACCTGGTTTAGGCTGCTTTACATAAGCAACACCGCCAGCCTCTCTCTCTCTCTCTCTTTCAATCTCTCGCTCTCTCTGCCTCTGTCGTTCCCCGTCACACGCGCACACAGAAACACGCACCGAGACACAGGCACAGCAATTTACACAGACCATGAAAGAGGAGAGAAATTGGAGAAGGAGGGAGGGAGATGGAGAGGGAGAGTGGGAGGAAGAGGAAGAGAGGAGTGGAGCAACGAGAGATTCCCGTGGTTTCCAGAAGCAGCTGAGGCTGAGATCACCAAGCCGTTCTGTCTGAGAGGAGTCAGCCACGCTTATCCCACGGGGGTGGCGGTGGAGGCAGGCGTGTGTGCGCACAATTTGGTTTGCAGACGTGTTTATCTTGCTTGGTGAAAATACAGAGGGAAATTTGCCGCTGTGTGTGTGTGTGTGCGTGTGCGTGTGCGTGCGCGTGCGTGTGTTGGTGTGTGTATGTGTGCTTGTTTGAGTGTTCGTGCTTATGTGAATGCGTCGTGGTCATGTTCTTTGAGATCGTGAATATGGGGTTCCTCATGTCATCCTCATGTGTATGATGATCATTTTCATCTTGATGGTTATGGTTGGCGGCGGAATGTATTTGTTGGTGAAAGGTCAATGGACGTTAGACTACATTGAGCTAGGTTATAGCAAGGATAAAAAAGAGCTGCCGTTAAGGATTAGTTCACCATCTGCACGCCTTAGAATAGAATGTGCCTACTGTAGGCTGGTGAAACTTCTGGGAGCTATCCATGGTGTCTTGGTGGGGAAGTGTGGACTGCAGCTAATGAAGATGAGCATTCGGCATCCGGGTTCATTCTCCTTTTTTATTTGTTTTGTTCTCCGTTCGCTTTCCTGTAAGAAGATGTGTGTGTTGTTTTACTGGGTGGGGTGTTGGGTGTGTTGTAAATAAGGGGGTGTTTTGTCTTTTGTATATGTTGGATGTCAGAAAGAAAGAGAGCATCTAACATCTCTTTCTCTCTCTCTCTCTTGCCCTCTCTCCGTATCTGTGTCCTACCCTGCAGGGGGTAGCTGGTGTGTGTGTCGGGATGCTCATACATGGGCTTGCGTACCGGTTCACTCTGCTATGCACTGTCGGCCCTCCCTCCTTGCCGGGCCATGCCCGGCGGCCATGCGGATAGACGGCCTCATGAAGGGAGGCAGAGTGAAAAGCTGCTCATAAGCAATGATCCACACTCAACACTCCCAGGCATCCCTCCTCAGCACATCCACGCAGCCCTCCCTCCACCCTCAGGTTGCTAGTTAGTGAGATACTGAGACAACTGTATTCAAATAAAGTTATCATATTCTCTTTCTTGGCCACACAAGCCTCAAAGTAGAAACATGATGCATTCTTCACCTGGTTTAGAGTTGTTGTGTTACATTTGTGTTACATTTGCCAAAGCAGCTACTTTTGGAGAGAGGCAAAGAGCTACTGTACTGTTTGCCAGATCTCACCCCTGTATTAGTGTCCCTGTGGATGATGCTGAAAACAATCGACCAGGTTGTTATGGTAACTTTAGGCCTACAGATTTTCTTCAGACTGGATGATCTACATGTATCTCCATTCTATACCTGTTTTTCACAGTGACTTGGCAGGAGGATCTTCACCTCTTGAACATCAGTCAGATGTCCAGAGCTTAGGAAAGTAAGGATACCTCCTCTGACTGAGACAAGGTTGCTGTTTTTTTTGTTTGTTTGTTATTGTTTTTCTAGGATCCACAGTGTGAAAGTGGGAACAGGGACATCTAGTGGCACAAGGAAGTCTTCCACCACAGCCACGGCAATTGTCTTCCGTGAATCCTATTTTAATGGTGAGGTCAGAGACGTTACACCTCTGTGTGCCCTTTGACCTTTGATGACTGCCTATAAACGAGGCGATGGAAAATGAAGAGATGTCTGTGTGTTTGTTCAAAGGAAGACATGGTAGAAACGGCACCTTAACAGCGTGAAGTGAAGACTAACATGTGGACCTCCATAAAGACAGTGCTGATTGTATTAGTCATGTTGGCCTTGTGACCCAGACACATTTATGAAACACTTATTAAACACTTGAAGTTCGGCAAGAACCTTCCAGCACCCACATGGGGCTACGTTTATCTGTCTGCTGACTCCATAATCCAATCAAACACCAGAATTCCAATATGAACCCTGACCCCATGATTGATTGGCTAAAGTGTTAAAACACCATACAGCAAAGTGGAGAGAAGAGAATAGTAACCTAATCAGAGATAAAAATAAATAAATAAAGAATAACCTTTGAGCCTTCAATGTCTAGAAATATAACAACAATTTTAAAATAGAGAAAATTGAATTACGATTTTGCACTATTATAATTGCTTCATTAATTCAATAAAGATGGAAGCACAAGCTCATGGAGAGAAAACTGTTCTGACCAGTGGCCCAGTGGGAAATGAAACGAACAAGAGAGACGAAGTCAAGAAAAGATTTGGGCAGGTCAGCCAACCCGTGTGAAGATAATGGTGGAGGGAAAGTCAAGAGCCATTTAACTTGTTCCTCCATTTGGCTAATTTAGGACCTACATTTACATTTTGTCTTTTGGGTGCACTTAGGATAATTCCCCCCGCTAATTGAAATGAGCTGTGTCAAATTGGAAACTCATTACAATCTTTGAAAATTGATATGTCCCTCCAGACGAATAGCAAAGGACACTAAACCACCTGTTCCCTCACAAATGTCAATGCAGGGGTCAACCTAATGATTTAAAACAACAATCATCAGACCATTTCACCATTAGTGTTATGTGTCAACGCACAGGACATGACTGAGGAAATAAAGGGTTTAAAGGATGATGGCCTGGATATTCCACTGCACAGACACACATACATTGTATATATGTATATATACACAGTGCCCTCCACAATTATTAGCACCCCTGGTTAAGATGAGTAAAAAGGGTTATCAAAAATTCACCTTTTGCTGAATTAGTTTAATCTCACACTGAAAAAAATAGAAAAATCGAACCTTTAATTGAAGTAAATTTATTCTGAGAAAAAAAATCCCTCATCAAGAAATAATTATTTTTAACAAAACCACGTCACAATTATTGGCACCCTTAGAAATTATTATGAACAAAATGTGACTGAAGCATTTTTTTCATTTATATTTTACTTTTTTAAGTTGATCAGAAGGTTTAAAAACTTTCAAGCAGTAATCCATGATTTCCTGTTTCACTGGGGTATAAATATGAGGTGACGCAGAGGCCACATTCTCTTATACATCATACATCAACATGGCAAAGATAAGAGAACGCATAAATCAAATGAGGGAAAAGTGTGTAGAGCTTCATAAGTCAAGGAATGGCTATAAAAAATAGCTACTCACCTGAAAATGCCCATATCTACCGTTAGGGCAATACTTAAAAAGTTCAAAGCAACTGGAACTGTCACAAACTTGCCTGGAAGAGGACCCAAGTTTATTTTTCCCCCACGCACAGTGAGGAGGATGGTAAGAGAGGCGAACAAATCCCCAAGGATCACTGTTGGAGAAATACAAAGGAAAGTAGCATCTTGGGGTCACCAAGTCTCCAAAACTACCATTAGACGCTACCTCCATGCCAACAAATAATTTGGAAGGCATGCTAGAAAAAAGCCTTTCCTGTCATTTCACCACAAACGTAAGCGCCTGGAGTTTGCTAAATGCCACTGGAACTTTGACTGGAACTGTGTTCTATGGTCAGATGAAACAAAAATTTAGCTTTTTGGCAACAAACACTTACGGTGGGTTTGGCTTAAAAAGAAGGATGGTTATACTGAAAAGAACCTGATCCCCACTGTTAAGTATGGTGGAGGTTCCGTGATGTTGTGGGGCTGTTTTTTCTCCAAAGGCCCTGGGAACCTTGTTGGGGTACATGGCATCATGAACTCCATGAAATACCAGGACATTTTAAATCTGAATCTGGCTGCCAGGAAACTAATACTGGGTCGTCGTTGGATCTTCCAGCAGGAAAATAATCCAAAACATCCAAATCAACTCAAAAATGGTTAACTGAACACAAAATCAAGCTTCTGCCATGGCCATCTCAGTCCCCTGACCTAAACCCCATTGAAAACCTGTGGGCTGAGCTGAAGAGAGTGCACAAGAGAGGCCTCTGCCTTCAGGGCTATCCTCCTGCGATTTAACCACCTTCAAATAACCTGTAGTTATGTCTAGGTGTCGATCTCATCCACTCCATTTCAGTACTATGGACAGCGTGTAGGCCTACACACAACAAACAGCGCTGTCCATGATTCCGAAACAAAAGCTAAGAAATAGTCACATGCATCTCGGTCAGTTATTTTGTCGTTTTTGATATTTTTCTATAAATAGCTTCAAGCTTAATACTACACTCACACTAAACTAATTTATACTGACAGTCATGCAAAGCGATAAGCTTACTTAGATTCTAAAACAAGAGGACCAACACACAGGTGATGATTAAACAAAGGCCTACCTCATTGTATGACTTTTTGTTGAAGAATGCGGCTGTTAGCTGTGGTGTTTGTCGACACTTTTTTTTTAAATTCTTCTCCTCCTTCAGCCATTGCGTGTTAAAGAATAAAAGGGATATGTAAAAATCTAAATACTAGAAATCTAAACCCCACGAAATGAAGTGTAGCCTATACTTATAAATTTGTTACTGCTGTTTTACTTATCTCACTAACTGCTAGTCTGCTACATGCCAGACCTAGCTTACTGCTCCGCTCACGATCACACAGGAACAACGTGAAAAATGCTGAGTAGCTGACGTAGGTCTAGGCCAGCTGGCCAGAAGGCTCTGTTGTATCCAAGAATACGTCCAACATGGCAAACTTGAAATCTGATTGGTTAAAGAATATGGCAATCAACAACATCGTCCTCATTTGCTTCAACAGCAGAGGGGATTCACTCTAAATTCTTAAGGCCTAAAAGGGTAGATTTTTCACCCAGAGACAGCACAGGGGGTAAAATCTGATTGGACAAAACTCTAATTTCTATGACCGACATTGGAAGCAGGACAACTGAGGGGGAGAGTAGCAAGATCACGTTAATCCCCGATATTTTTAGAACGTTTATGTTAATATATTAATATTGTGAATGGACTGATGGAAACAAACTTAGAAATGTAAAATGAATGACTAATTAAAATATATATTTAAATTGTGAAAATGTAATGTTTTGATTCTTGCAATCTCTAGGCCAAGCAGAGAAGGCTTTGCTGGCCCTGACACCCCACCACTGGTACATATACACACAGTTGCTTGAAGGAACTTTGTATGAAGAAGCTTTTTCCTAAAATCCACGTTGACAAAGAGATTATCATCACCCTTTTAAATGGTTAATCCACCATGACTCCAGTATTATGCAGATAACTGAAGATTTCACACATTAATGAGACAAATTGTAGCTTTCTTTCCTAAGAGGCAGTGAAAAGTTGCCTGTATTTGGGTTATATGTTGGGAGTTTGGCCTCTCTTTATCACCAACGTCACACTTAGTCACCCTGCATTATTTAATCTCATATTAAAATTAAGAAGTTAGAGTTGAAATCAAAACATTGGTCCAAATCACTGACTACAAGCCAACCTTGCCATGCATGTAATGATGACTCGCAGTGCACTGTATATTGTACAGTTAGTTTAAACGTTCTGTTCGTGCAGGAATGACACTCAGCTTTAGAGTAGATATAACACGGTTCTACTCAAGATAGCACCGTAATAGCACACTGGGTGAACCTCTTGTCACAGACTACAAGAGAGAAAATGACTCAAGTGCAGAACACAAAACAAGCCTAGAAACTTGGGAAAAGGCCAAGAAAAGAATACGAGAAACAGAACGAGTAGCTCTGCAAGGAGAACGTATTTACTGGGAATGCACTCACGTAAAACAAGGCACCCAAGAAACAAAACTGAAACAAAGGAGGGGAACTTTCAAAGGCAAACAACTACACAGGCGTAACATATAAAACAATGACCATGCCATCTACCAGATCAGCTGAGATCTTGAGGCTTGAGTGAGCGCCATTGCACTCTGCTGGGGGAAATTGTCCCCCAGGCTTTGACAGGACCTCATCCTTAACAAAGACCGGAGCTGGCCATGGGATCGGAGGCCGCCCCCCTCCGGTGGACGACGCTGGTGCTGGCAGCGGGACATGACACAGCCCCCCTCCGGTAGACTAAGCTGGTGCCAGTGCAGAGGCTGGCGGGCGCCCCCCACTGGTGCCAGGGGAGCTGACTCGGGACTGGGGGACTGGGGGCCCGGGGGACCGGGACTGGGGAGCAGATTAGGGACCTGGGGAGCAGACTCGGGACTGGGGGACTGGAACTGACTGGAGAGGGACCAGAGTAGCGGCTGAGACCGCCGGGCACTGAAGAGGGGGCTCGGGGACTGGGGCAGCCAGGAGAGGGGCCTTGGAAGCGGCTGGGGCAGCCTC
This sequence comes from Aplochiton taeniatus, assembly GCA_017639675.1. Taxonomy (NCBI): domain Eukaryota; kingdom Metazoa; phylum Chordata; class Actinopteri; order Galaxiiformes; family Galaxiidae; genus Aplochiton; species Aplochiton taeniatus. Next base: position 7,970,198 of record CM030182.1, on the reverse strand, counting down.
GTAACAGTCCTGTTCCTCCAGCATGGGGGCTAGACTGGACCCCAGGAATGGGGCACAGCGGGATCCTTTGGTGGGACGGGGAGTAGTGAGCAGTGCTGAGCTCTCCGTGGGAGCCGGAGCAGTGGTCTGCGAGGGTATGGGGTCCGCGTCACAGCGAATCAAACGCTCTGACAAAGAGTGTAGCATTCGCGCACAGCGGAGAGCCATGCCGCCGTAAGCCGTAAGCCGTAAGCCGTAAGCCCAGTCCCATGTAGCGCTAGAGAGCCCCGAAATGATGTCGCTCACCTTTGTCATGTCAGAGGAAAAGTGGTCGGGATACTGCTTAAACTCACCACAGCACCACAAAATAAATCCCCGCAGATTCTCCCACGGACCGTTGGACCACTTGGTTTGCACGTAGTTTGCTGGGTTGTTGAGTGGTTCAATCATTCTGTCACGGACTACAAGAGGTAAAACGACCCAAGTGCAGAACACAAAACAATAAGCCTAGAAACTTGGGAAAAGCCCAAGAAAATAATACGAGACACAGAATGGGAGTAGCACCGCAGGGAGAATATATTTACTTGGAATGCACTCACGTAAAACAAGGCACCCAAGAAATAAAACTGAAACAAAGGAGGGGAACTTTAAAAGGCAAACAACTACACAGGCGTAACATATAAAACAATGACCATGCCATCTACCAGATCAGGTGACATCTTTAGGCTTGAGTGAGCGCTGTTGCACTCTGCTGGGGGAAATCGGCACTCAAGCTCTGACACCTCTCCCATGGAGCACTGTAAGTGCAAGATAAAACAAGAGCATGACTCACCCCGTGTGTTAGTGGGTTTTGTCCCTCTGTGTGTGTGTGTGTGTGTGTGTGTGTGTGTGTGTGTGTGTGCCTGTGTGTGTGTGAGTGCGTGTGTGTGTGTGTGTGTGTGTGTGTGTGTGTGTGTGTGTGTGTGTGTGTGTGTGTGTGTTTCTCTGGCTACAGCCCCTGATCTCTGAGTCGCTGGCCCTTGCTCGCCACTCGCCACTGTCTAAGTCAAGCTGGCAGCCATGATGTGAGTAATGCCTGCTATCGTAGAGCAGCAGGGGAAACAGCAATCACCACCATTGGCACTGGCCACTCACCAAGTTCTCCAAAAAGATCAAGTGCCGTCCCTGGTCGGGACGATGAAAACAAGAGGGGGACTACAAAGGGGGGGGGGGGGGGGGGTCACGTTAATGGACTACAAAGCTGAGTGGAGCGGCCGTGGAGCCCAGCAAACCAGGCTGTGCAGACACAGGCTAATGGCGTCGGTCTCGGTTGTTTTAACCGATGACATTGTGTTCTCGGCGGTGACCTCTGATCGCAGGACGAATTAGACGCCACCGCCGTGAGCCCGGGCTATTGACCCGCGACTGCCAGCGGATCGCGCGCCCGTGTGGACGGGGACGCTTAGCCATCTGCCGGAGAGCGGGATCACGCCCCAGCATAACAAGCGGCATAACAGCATAACCACATGCTGACGGAGCGGCAGAGGGAGGGACGGGGACATGCACGCCGGGTGGGAGTGGAAGGGGAGAGGGCCACCAGACGGCGGCGTCTCCACTGCCAGGAGGCTGGCGGAGAGTTGATCTTAATGGCCGGCCATTTGACCCGTCGTCCCGTCCATACAGAGTGGTCACACACAGTAAAGCGAGGAGGGAAGGCCAGCCCAGTTTGATAGTGCTCATGCTCTTTCTTCCGACTCCTTCATTATTCAGACAATGGAGTGGGGAGCAAGGGGGCTAATGGAGAAAATACTATCTGGCCAGGTGCATTTGGGGTTCATTGAATTACTTTGTAAATTAGTGTGATGTCATAAATTACTGGTCGGGTAATGAATTGAAAGGTTGGGAAACGAAAGTGTTCCCAGCAATGGGAAAAATATATCTCCTCCCAGGTAATTAAAATGAAAGTGTGGCCACAAATTAGAAAGCCTTTTGTATGCCGTAGCGAGAGGCAATTCTATGGGCCGTAAAACTGGGATGACCCACACATGGTCTGGAGGTAGGGGAGCGAAAGGACAAGTGCTGTGACTGCTTTCTAACTCACATAGAAAGAGATAGAAAGGGAAAAGAGAGAAAGAGAGATGGTGTGGATGGTACAACAAGCCAAGATTCTGAGGCTGGATGAAGAACAAAGGAAAAACGACACCGGTGGAAAGAGACTTTCGATGGAGGCCAAAAAGGCAAGAAAGACAAGATTCAGAATGTGGAGAACAGCGAGAGAGGTGGAATGAGAAGGGGGCCGGAAGACTTTCCCACACCCCATTTCTCTCTGACACCCCTCAACCCATCTTCCAGAACCATCCATCTTGGATGACAATAGCAGACTGCTTTGCATACCAAAAACGTTTTTCAATAAATGCCTTGAGAGTCCTTACCAGAGATTAGAAAATATTGGCAACTATTGATGAAACACAGTGTCCGGGCATCAGTCCATCTGCAACCTTGCTTCCACTCTCTCTTCCGTCTCCTTTCTTTGTTTCTTTTCCTTCATATTATGAGGGCGTAATATCGACGAGAATATCTGATTGAGAATTGAGCCGGGTTGGAGGGCGCCAATGGCTCAATGTGTGAAAAGCAGTAGCTCTGGATGTGAGGGCTGTGTTGTTGTTGCTTGTTTGTGTATGTCTTCCAATGACACAGACTTTAATTAAGATAATCATCTCTGTGCCGTCCCTCATGGCACCATCCTGGGGCCTATGCAGATTAGGGTCTGGCCCAATGTGATCCCCCCGCGATCAATCACCCGGCTCACAGGCAAACCCGGTGATTAGGGTGATAAATAAAACTCATAAAAGTGAGCACGCCAATGAGCGCTATACAACAAGCTGGTGAGTGAAGAAAAAAAATCATTAGCAGAGACGAGTCTCATTATGATGGGGAGAGAGAGGGAATGAAAGGATCTTTGCAAAGTCATGTGTTCACATTTGTAGCCTAGGCAACAGACAATGTAATTGCAGAAGAGTGTCATATAAAACGTCAAAAAGAGTAAAACTGTGTTTGCGCAGTGAAATATATAAACACATGATACTCTTCAATTATGGCAAATGGTGTGCATAAAATACATTTCCAAATGCTTAAATGCTTACAAAGTAAAAAAAAAAAAGAAAAGAAAAGGAAAAGTTAAAATGGCTACTGGGTTAGGAAAGGTATGTGGAACCACTGAGTCCACACGTGGTGGAAATAGCTGCCGTTCCTCTCCGTCTTAATGTCCCTGTGAGTTCCTTTTGCCAGTTCCTACCTTGAGACAGAGCCATCTGTGGTGCGTAATGACATATCTCATGTTGAAGCGGCTTGCTGCTCCTGGTAAACCAGGGAAACGCGTCCCGATCTGTGCTGTTGCAACGACATAAGAGGCAGGGCAGGAGGGGGTCATGAGGAAAGAAGAAATGGAGGAAGGTTAGCTAGTTAGCAGCGACCAACCCCGACCAACCCAATCTCACAGCTTGTGTCCGTCCCGTCCGTCTGTTGCTGTATTCTTCTCTCAACTACCTGATCCTTTTCCAGAGGGCTGTTTGACTATCAGCCAATTCTAATGCCGCCAGTGGAATGTCCCTTGTCAACTCCAATGAACTCAGATATCTATCAAATAGCTCCGCCTCAAAAAACTTTCATTATCAAAGTGATTAAAAATTATCTTTAATTCCATGGACAAGCCAAGGGGACGTTGTGCACAGACAATGGGGCAGCTGTCAAGACCCAGATCTTTAAGCTAAGTCTGCTTCACACTCACTGTCATAGTGTGTGTGTGCGTGCGTGCGTGCGTGCGTGCATGCGTGACTGCGTGCGTGCGTGCGTGTGAGAATGTGTGAGAATGTGTGTTTGTTTATTGATGGGAGGTGTTCCAGGGGTATACTGGAAAACGATTTATCTTGGCCCTGCTCCTGACATAATAAAATAGAATCTGTGTTTTTATCTGGACATGCAGGTCACAAAATCGACAACAGATAAGACAGGCCTTTAAGACTAGGCTGGATACATGGCTACCTGACAAGCACTACTGCATATCAGCCATAAATCGTTTGTACCCAAGATGGCGTGCATTTTCCTTACCTCGAACTGGCACTGCTTTGGGAGGCCATGGTGTCAGGGTACAGTTTTAACCAGGTTTACGTAGGTAACAGAAAGCCCCACTGGGAAAAGCGCCATAAACACTGTTTAGTGAAATGTTGTTTCCTTAAAAGCAGTGCCCGCTTTGAGAGCACGAACTAGCCAGTGGATAAATAAGAGGACGTTCATTTAATCACCTAAGTTGAGCTGGGGATTTTTGGATGGGTGAGGTAGCTGCTTTGTCTGCCATTGGAGGCCACCTTGGTGACACGCAGGCCCCCTCTCTCCCCCTCTATCCCCCCTCTCTCACTCCCACGCAGATACTCTCACTCGCTCACAGGCAGGGCCTCCATCGTATTTCCAAGCTGAAGCGAGAGCTAACGAGACGAAGGAGAGGCGGAGGAAACACAAAAGAGGGAGTGGGCGGAAAACACGCAGCGGGAGAGGGAAAGCGAGGGAGAGAGTCTGAGAAGGAGAGAGTGAAAAACTGTTTTTTCTTTTTTTTCTTTTTTGGAAGGCAGAGGGAAATGCAGAGCAGCCTAATGCGCCAGGACAAGCTTAATTAGAACTATTACAGGGCCGGCGCTAGATGCATCCTGAGGTCGCGGGGTCGTCCTGTAGCCACGGAAACACCAGCCTGATTAATGAAAAGCCCAAAACCGATGACTGCCCAAGTTTAAAGCCAAGAGCCGGGAGCGGGAAGGGAGGGAGGGAGAGGGGATCAAGGCGAAAACAAATCACAACTTTGAGATGGCCCCGGAAAATTGATCGCCCGGATAAATGGATGAAGTGAAAGCCCTTTGAGGTAATAGAAAGGTGGGTGGAAGGAGGGGGGGGGGGGCAGGGGGAGTTGTTTACCTCACGGACGGAGGGGAGGGGCGGCCCAGAGCGGACGAGACGAGCGGGGCGTCACTAAAGAACAACGGTAAAACCCGAGTCGTCTCTGTGGAAGGGGTACGAGTGAAACGGGAGGGGCACACGCCTTGAACCTGGCCCGGTCTGTGTAGCCCACGGGGAGGAAACCAGGACGGGAGAGTGGAGTGGCAGGTGCCAGACGTTCTGCGTGTACGCACGTTTCCCACTGAGGTATTCTGAACCTAAAGCCGTGTTTCACTGTTCTACCCTGCCTTTTGTTAGCTCCGACGTTTTTTGCTGTCTTTACACGATGTTGAAGGGGGAGACGCGGCACAGTGCCTTTAAGACAGAGCATTACAGTCGCAGGACCCACTGCGTCTCAACTCCAGTTCACCTTCCTTCATTTCCATTTCAGCTACGAAGGCTTCTCCGGCTGCGGCTCATTCCCTGAGCCTCCAGGGATTCTCATCGAAGCTCTGAGCCCCTTTGCTGCTCCAGAACCCCCCCCCCCCCCCCCCCCCAGGGTGGCACGCTGGCAGGTTGATCCCCTCGCTGCGTGCCTCGAGGCACCCCGCTCTGTGGTAAGTGCACTTCTGTGTCGCCTGTCCGGTAGTCTACTTCTACTCCAAATACCCAGTTAGCCGAGGAGGGGAGAAACGGGATTTTTGGAGGAAGACATGCTGAAGGGATTCAAGAGGGAGAGGGAGGAGGACAAAGTGAAGGGTGGGGGTGGACGGCTGGCAGTCAAGACGAAAAAGGATGTACAACAAAGAAGGGCAGATACTGATAGCAGAGAGGAAGACAGAGAGAAGCAATATAAAGGGCTTCCTACTGAGAAGAGAATGCTTTAGGCTTCCAAGGAGTAAAGAAAGAGAGCACGGATATTAGGGGAGAGAGTTGGGGGGCGGGTCATGGCAGTTCTTCACGGCGCGACTGTACCATTCTCTCCATGACAATAGCAGCAGATTGAGTGGCGCAGGGTTCAGGGGCGAGTCGAGCAGGGAGCCGGACCGGCCTATTGAGTGGCTGGGCCGTGTTATCCGTCAGGCGGCTCAATGGTGTCCTCACACAGACGCTGGCTCGGGTCACCGCTAGCGGGACAGATAGGCTCCCCAGCATGGAACGCTGCCGCTACAGTCTGAGCCTCACAATGGCGGCTTTTAGACCCAATTTCAGTGTGAGGGACCGGGTGGGCTTCGAGACGGTGACGCTCCTCACATAGCTCCTCTTTCTTTTGTGGTCACTGGAAAGCGACATGCATCCGGCACGGAATTGGCTCTGCTTCCTTTCCACGGAGCTGGAGCCCTGCTTCATCTCCCCTAATGAGCCTCCGCTAGCTGGTTGGTGCCGGAGCAGGCTCAATCCCCGGGGGACTCCTCTGTGTCTCGCCGCGGTCTGTGACCCCCATTAGCGCCGTGGGCGACGTCACGTTCATAATTGAAAGCGCCATCGCTCCGATCACAACGCTTGTCGTCTCAACAGCACTCGCGATGTTCATTTGAATGGTAATTTCGGAACCACACCCTGCGCGATGCTTCTCGTCACCTGTGTCGTCTGCCGCAGGCCTACAGTTGGTTTCAGAAACAATGAAGGGTTGTGGTCGTTGTTTCGTGCACCACAGCTTTCAAATCTGATTTATATCATATTTATAGCATTTTGTATTGTTATGCAATGTTCTCTCGATTTTAGAGTTTTATGTTAGTCATTTATATATATATATATATATATATATATATATATATATATATATATATAAATACGTTTTACATATTGTTTTTTTACGTGTTTTGTTCTTTTATTTGTATCGTTTTTGCAAGTACAGCACCTTGCAGCATTTGCTTTGAAAGATGATGTCTAAATAAAGTCTTTAGACATTACACAGCAACACTTTCGGCGGCCGGGCTGGTTTCTCTACCCTCTATGGTAGTGTTTGAGACCCTGGCGTGCCAGTAGTGCTGAGCTGGAGGAATTACATTAGGTTGACCTTTTGTATTGAATCCCTCACCGTGTTTCTCCCCATCTCAAACTTCCGTGCAACTCTTGTGCTGAAAGGGCTCATAAATATGGATGTATTCCTCGGTGGAGGTCAAGGCGCAATTTCAGAAAAAGGTTTGTGTTTTTTTTTTGTACTCCCCTTTATCTGAATGGTAGCAGACAATTGGATCAACGGCAAAAGCTTTTTATTCCGTTTCATATTTTGATATGGCAGGTTCTTTTTATTTTGTATTTTATTTTTGTGACAGACCCTGCCTTAAATCTATGCTGTTGCATTGTTAAGTCTGATTGAGGTGTAACAGAAAGAGGAGAACAAATTATAGTCCATACCCCACATTTTTGTTTCAAACTATTCGACAGATCGTTCCCAACAACCTTCAAATCAATCTTCAATATCAATCAGGATTGGAAGACGCCTTGGTTACACATGACCTTTGTTTAGAAAGGAAGAGCCACAGTCTGCCACAAGTTGCAAATGCGACGGAAGTTATATTCACCTTTTCTACACATTGTAACCAGCCTGCTTCTTATCAGGGTTGAGCTCGCCATGGCATCATCACTGGAAGGATATTACTTAAAAATGGCTTCCAAGCCATGCTAACATCTTTGGGTGAATGTTTTTCAAAGAACTTGGAGGAAAAGAAATACGAGGCACGTGAGCCGGCTGCTGGTGGCGCTCGGGGCGTTGAGGCGGAGGAGACGCGATGGCTACGGACATAACAGGGCCGGAAAGCCTTGTCCTCTTCACTCAACACCACGTTGGGAGAACATCCGCGTTCTTCCACTCGATCTGGGCTCCTTCTCCCCGGGTATCCCTGATGAGGAGGAGCAGGGCGCAGCCATCGTCCGGGGCGTGATTAAGTAGACGTGCGCGTGGCGCACTCGAGCCACTCGGCGGCGTGACTCCGTCTTCAGATCGAAGACGACCATGTCACCCTCACCTCTAAGTGACTTTTATCCAAGACCGCCCCCAGCCCCCCTCTCTCTCCGTCTCTCTCATTCTTACACTTGAGAAAATACTGTATGCACACACACACACACACACACACACACACACACACAAACCTGCACACCTGCAGCATGTGGGGCTGTTTTACAGGGAGCCTGTCAAGAGGAACAAATGTCATTACGCTGGGAGATAAAGAGCCGTAATGTTAACAGCTTCACAAACAGCCCTGACACCTCGACTGTGAAAGACGAATGGAAAGGAGCTGCAGATTTTTTTTGTGCGTGCGCAAGCACATATCGCACACTTTTTATTCACGGGGGGAATCTATTGTTGGAGGTTATATTCAACAGTCTGTAGAAAATTCTTGTTATGAAAAAGAAAGAGAGAAGAAGAAACAAATAAAGAGACAAAAAAAGAGAGAGAAAGAGAGAGATAGGAACAGAGTTGCACAGATTAAAATGGCAGTAGCAAATCCTAGCAAAATGCTAGGGGTCAAAACTCACAAAATGTAGGCTACCTCTTGGCAGTTGTTGTAATGGATCAGCTAACACTGGCCCTGAAAAAAAGTGTACGACCCCCAGTTTGTTATTTGTCATGCTTCCCGTCTAAATGGATGCAGTTAGTCATCATTAATTCTCTGTAATGAGGGTAGATAGAAAAATGGTCTGCCAAAGGTCTTTGTTGACTTTTCATTAGGTTATGTAAAAACTACTGTACTCGCTCATGGGTCAAATGGACAATGTGCATTATAGATATAGAGGGTGCAGGGAATCGGACACTAATCTTTATGGATGCTTTATGAAAAGGTGGTGTGACATTTCACTCTGGTCTGCTGATATGACTTGACCACAGGCAATTACATTTCCAAGCATTGCAGATGATCGATTAGGATGAAGCATCGATTTGCTGGCACATGTCCAAAATCTAGACCATTGATCGTAGAAAGCATGAAGGCGTGCATGACATTGTCCCAATGCGGTATTAAGCAACACCGCCCACCACCCCCCCACACACACCAACATTATAAACCATCTTTATGGAGTAATCAAATAATGTGTGCACAAGCCATAACTCACTTCCTCTAAACAGACAAGGCCATCATACCAAAGTCAAGCATGCAAAGACAAACAATTACAACATGCTATCATCACATCACGGAATGGCCGTCGTAAATAAGGGCCATATTCTGCCACATTATCCTCCCTTTGGTGTGCGTCCGCCACATCTCTCGCGTCCCATCGTTTCCGACGTCGCTCGTTCCGGTGTAACTACTATAATGACTGTGTGGAGAGGGCTGTGTGAAGAGGATTTCATTACGCCAGTATCAGTCTGGCAGAGGGGAGGTTGAGAGAAGGGCAATGTCATCATGTCCTCCCAGAAGCCGGAGGGCCTGGCCTGGCCTGGCCTGGCATGGTCTGGTCTGGTCTGGCTCACACCCCATCCTGTTCCACGCAATCTGGCAACCCCAACTAACCCCGATGTAGCACCCCCAATTAATCTGCCTCCCCACAGGGTGGGGGACATATCGTGTTAGGCATGGAGGATACTAGTATTGCTGATGTTTATATCAGGAGGTATGTTAACACATAATGTACATACACATATACAGGCATACTAAGACATTTAACATGCATACGTACACACACACACGTGCACGCACCCAGACACACGTACACACACACACACACACACACACATACAGACATGGGTAGCTTCTTACACATTTGACACCACCACTTCCTCTTAAGGGGTACCAGGGTGCGACCAGGAGTTCACCCGAGACCGGAGCTATCGATTCGGAGCCAGAGAGAAAACAGCCTGGATCAGGGACACAAGCTGCTACCCGGGACACGGAAAACGCTGTTTGTCAACCTGATTGTGTTTACATTCCCCATCCCGACTCCCGAGCTGCTACAGAGAGGCAGTAGCGCAGATGCAGACCTTGCGTCCTCGCTCCCCCGACCCCCCCCCACCCAGCCCCGCCCCTCTCCCTACCCACCAGCCTCCTCTCCGAGGCTAAATAATGAAGAACGGAGGCACATCACTTAGGTGATCAATTATCCATGTCACCAGATGGGAGGATGAGCGGAAAAAAGTCCTTTTTTTTTTCTTCTTCCTGAAATGCATTTCTGAGTGCGGATTCGATCTGGGTAATGACAGCCATATGTTGATGGATGACCACTGGCTAGTATTAATCAGAAACACAGGGACGAGATGTGACCAGGGACTGAACCGAGCGTGAGACAGACATTACGTGAGTGTGTCTGTTTGTGTATGTATGTGTGTGTGTGTGTGTGTGTGTGTGTGTGTGTGTGTGTGTGTGTGTATGTGTGTGTGTGTGTGTGTGTGTGTGTGTGTGTGTGTGTGTGTGTGTGTGTGTATTATGTTCAGTCCTACAAGGTTGGGCTCACAACAGGGAGCGATGACTTTGGTAAAGGGGGATGAGGGTCACACTATTTGGCTTTTCGTTCCATGGACGTGCATGACAAATACAGTGGCTGTTACAATTTGCACACGTTCCAGTGGAACAACATAATGCTTTGGAGGAATGTTTTTGGACATCTAGGGAAGCAATCAGGTTCCGGTTCAGGTTCAGGTTACTTTATTTGTACCCGAAGGTAGATTTGTTTTGCAGTAGGCGAGTCATCCACACATTTTAGCATTTTAGAAACAACACAGACAATGGACAGTAGACAGTAGATAAACATAATAAAAGTACTCAAGGTTCCAATCATCATCACTAAACTACTAAACCTAAAAGATAAAATAAAATAGCTAAAATGATAAATGTTGCTTCTATATCATCTGTGTAACTTGTGCAATGGGTTCTCAGGACAACATTTACACTCACAAACGCAACTCATCACTCCCCAATCCACTCACACACACACACACACACACACACACACACACACATACACACACAAACAAGTTCATACATGCACAAGCACGCATCAAATTCACGCACCGCCTACAAATCTCACATAACATAGTACCCATTCCCCTTATCTCCTCTCTCTGTCCTATTTGTTTTGGTCCTTGACCACACAGCCTCTCCCTTGCCCTCATTTCCCACGTTCAACGCTGAGAGGTTGCGAGATGGTGTTTTTCCACAGTTCATGAAAAAAACATGACCCTATGACTGCAGCCATGGATGGGAAAAGAAGTAATCCTGTATCCCCTATGGACAGTATTTTGACTGGCAAAGGCAGTGTTAACCTCTGCATCCGTTGGCTCTCCAAACCATCTAGACTGACGCACTAAAAACCTCCATGGCCATGGATTCCATTCCTTGTCATCTTCTGGTAAAGTGTCCCGGTTATCTGGGAATTCACTTCCCCCCCAATTTTTTTTTTTTGCAATTCAAAGTAACAACGCGTTATTTTTACGTTGCCTGAACCTCGCTGATCCTCTGCCATTTGTCAGCGAAAAGTTATTATGGATATGAGAAGGGAAATGAAATGCAGTTCGATGGCAGATGACCTTGTGACCTATGGATGCAATGCTGTGTGAATATGAGACACACCCGGGGATGGGAGAGGTGTGTTAATGTGGAGAGAGGCTCTGGCTGCTCATGCTAGCAAACTCTTGTCACCTTTGGCACTTACCCACAGGTGATGGATGGCCCAGCGTTTTTTTTTTTGGTTTGTTTTTTTTGCATTTCTCGCGGCTAATTGTAAATCGCCCCCGTTCTCCACATGCCTTCCATTTTGCGAACACAGTTTAAAGTTTATGAACGGTTCTTGAAGTTTGGGAAGTCCAAAGTCACGCTGATTTTAGGGGCGATGCTCACCCGAGCTTGGCGAATTTGCTGTTTGAGTCCGACTTTGTGAATCAGTCTATACATAGGCACATCATTGGGGGCTTTATTCAGAGTTGGGATGCGGCTCTGCATCCCCGCAGCCCTTTAAAAGCCCTGAGTGGAGCTCTAATGGAGATCATGGTGTTCCCTCTCCCGGTGTCATTACCCAACAGCACACATGCCCTTTAACCTTCGTGTACTGTGGTGTTCTTTCATTAGCGGGTTGAAGCCCACTCAAAGTCCAAGTTTCAATGAAAGCGGAAATTGGCACCCGGGTGAAATTGGACGCATCTTTTGGAGCTCCGAGTGTAATTGGAGGGGACTCTGACCATGGAGGGTTGCTCTGCGCGTTAGACCGTTGAAACCGTTGTTGTGGTGTGTCACTAGGGTGACGGGAACGCGCTAAACCGATGAAGATAGGAGGAGCAGTTACAGTACGAATAAATAAATATAATATACTTAAAAATAATTATAATTCATCTTGGTTTTGATAGTACTTTTTTTCGTGACAATGCTTGAACAATATTAACACAGCAATGGGTGCCTTTACTTTATGCATGCAATAAAACAGCGTAAGAAGAGTAATTCATCAGAAGGAAATTAGAGCCAAAACAAACTGAAGGAAAAGAAATGCACATAAGAACATCATAGAATTACAAAGCTGAGCCATAACAGCTAAAAGCGTAACTCAATACTACTTAATGCTTGTTTATAAAAGCGACTTATATAAGAAAAAGTCTTAGCCTGCCTTAGGCTTCGTGGGAGACAGTTCCAGAGGTTAGGGGCCCTGGCGGCAAAGTCCCTGCCGTTTTTTGTCCCGAATCCTGACTTTGGAACATTTATTAGTGTTTATGCCAGAGGACTTCAGGCTGTGCTGTGGATCATGAACTCTCAAAAGTAGACTGCGGCTTATCCCTGTCTCGCCTTAGAAGAAAGTAATGAAATCTTAAAATCACATTTACAATGCAACAGGAAGCCAGTGTTATGCTGCCAGCCTAGGAGTTAGGGCTTCTCGTTTCTTTGGTCTTGTAATGAGACTTGCCAACACTTTTTGCAAGAGCTACAATGGAAATAAAGCTCCTTCTCCTGAAGCCAGTATAAGTTGTGCTGCAGAAGTCTAGCCTCGAGGAAATGAAAGTGTGAACACATAAGGTGTTGTGGCCCTCACCAAGCCAACAGGGCACTCTAGAAAAGCACCTCATAGACCACTGGTCAGGAGGGCCTGGGGAGTATGCTGCTTCCCCTGCCCAAGCGTGTGCGTGTCCTTCTGGGCCGCCACGTGTGCGTGCCCTGTGCGCTCACATGCGTGTACCTCTGTTGGGATGCACCCAGCCTCTGCGTGACGTGAAGTCACGTGCGCGGGGCGGTCATACGTGGCACATGCAGTCCTTACAGCCCACGGTCATCACAGCTGGCCACCAGGACATAATGAGGTGAACTACGTTGGCTTCATTTCCAAACGCCTTCTTTCAGCTGATGCCACTTTGTCGCTCCTCATCGCCACCCTGCACACGTCACCTGACCGCGCTCGCCTTGTTTGTGCACGGGGGGAGACGACAACTCAGTCGCCCTCTGCATCGTCACCGGTCGGCTGGCGTGTAGCGTCCACGCAGTCGTGCGTTAAAAATGACTTCATTACTGCCGTCTGAGTGCTGAGCAAGAACTGACGGTGACAACAACAAAAACAACGGTTTGGATCTAATAAGGCCTGGCTGCTGCATTAAAGTAATAGGAAAGGGGAGGGCGGAGGAGGTGGGGCGAGGCGGGGGGTGGCGGGGGGTGAAGGCGGCCAGCGAGCGCCGTGTGGAGCTTCAGGGGGGAGTCTGGCTAGCCCGCGTGGAAGTGTGGGTGGAAAACGAACGTTCTCCCCGGCAGAGAGCGGCGCCATCGCCGGCGTCCCCGTATCGAGTGGATGGTGGTTTGCAGAGGAGACGCGAGGCCGATGCCGGGATTCAGATACAGAGTCCGCAACGGTCGGTTGCTGAAAGTGCCCGGGCGAACCGTCGTTCGGAGCCGCCTGCGGTGGTGTCCACCACTCTCTCATATCTCCACAGAACACATGGGTGGGTGCTGGAGACTTCTGAAGCGGTGAAACTCTCCGGTCGACGAAGCCTTGCATAGGCATGTCCAAATGAACGTGTGCGCCAAGCTGAAGCACAACTTTTCATTCTAGATCCACATGTCAATCAAAAGCTCCTATCGTCAGTACGGTCTCTGGTGTCCGCCTTCCTTCCTCCAACCCCCTCCCTCCTCCGTGTCGGTGTGGAACTCAAGTCTCCGCGGGGTTTTACAGGGCTGACAGCCAGCCAGTCAGACACACAGACACACAGTACAGGCCCTAACCCTTTCCCCTGGAGGCTTGGGGTACAGTGGAGCAGAGCCGGCGTGAGTAATGGGGCTACCTGCGCTGGGTCAATGTGGCGTTTTCACATTGCACGCACCCCCATTAGATGCTGCCAGCGGGGCCCCGGGAGCCCCCGGCACACTATTAACCCTCTCCCAGGGCCACTGGCCAGGGAAAAGGGGCTTCTTGCCCCAGGCACATCCGGCATGTGTGTGTCGCAATGTATATATCTAGGTGGGCTTATGTGAGAGGGGTTGGCCCAGTGTGTGTGTGCGTTTGTGTGTGAGCCTGTGAGTAAGGGTGTTTGTGTGTGCGTACATACATCCGTGTGGGGGCGTGTGCGTGTGTGTGGAGAGGTAGAAACAGCCATTATATAGGGCAGGGTTCTTGCCAGAGATGAATGGAGCCGAGAGGGTCAGAGTTGAGCTCCGCCATTGGCAGCTGTCAGGGTTGTGGTGTGTGTGATGCATTGGTCTCATCTGTCACCATCCCTACTCACGCACGTCAGCACTGTATGGAATACTAATCTATGCCACGGGAACTTTCTGCGACATCTTCTCTTGTTCAACCCCTTCCTTACTTTTTACAGTTCACTCAAACTCAAATGTTCTAAATGTGTTTTAATGTACAAAAGCACGGGCTTCCCGCTGTCACAAAAATAAACTAAACCACATGCATGGCCATGTAAAGATGTCAACAATGAATTCATGCATGACATCAATGTTTCATATTTGTTATGTAAAGATAATCTCCTAATGGCCAACATTGTTTTTACCGCCAGAACTCATGCATATGGCTGATATCTCATGACATCCCTCGGAGCTATGGTTCCTGAGAACATGATCTGGTACTGTATTTATGAAAGCACAAGTGTCCCTTCCTTGGTACCCAATCTAATGTGCTGCCAGCCCACCCCTCATCATGAAAGAAGGCAGCCAAGGTGGAGAGTTCTTAAAGATGGGGACACATATGCGAGAGAGAGACAGAGAGAGTGGTAGTGACAGAGAAATACACACAGGCAGGAGCAGGCACAGGCTGACACTGTTAGATAGCCGAAAGAGATGGACAGAAATTAAGAGAGATGTATACAAGCGATAGTGGAGCAGATTAACGGTCTTCAGGCGCATGTGTACAAAACGGTGATCGGGGCGTTTGGGAGATAGATGACTGAAGACATTAGGAAGTGCAGGTGTGATCATCTGAGAGCCTGAGGGAGCATGTCTGTCTCCAAAGCCAATGTGCCAGCCATGCTGCATTTCAAAGAGAAACTGTGGCCATTAGAGATATTCTATTCAAAAAATGATTGCTTTGCTCTCATTACACTAAATGTCTGCTGAATATTTATTCTTCCAGGTTATGTTAGCGCTTAAGAGGCTTATTCATTCTCATTCTAATGTACGTATGGTGTGATGTTTATGTGTGCATGTGTATGATCGTCGCTGAAGCCAAATCAAACTCAAACTGTCAAACTGGAACAAACTTCCACTATATTCAACACAGATTACCAATAATTTGTTTGAAAAAGAAATTATGAAAAAAGATATCTACTTTGGCTACATATGATTAGGGATTTCTGTATGTGAAGGTTTATTATTTTTATGGTGTGTCATTGTGTCTGATATTCGTTTGATTTGATCATTTACTGTTGAGAAGATATGAATAGGAGAGAACAACTCGTCTATTATTTTTATTTTTCATTTTGTTCTGTTGAAATTGTGTACTGTAAATAATGTGACGTTTAAATGTTTTGTCTGTTTCTTGGTGTGGACCCCAGGACAAATTGTTGTTGCTGCGGTAACACCTAATGGGGATCCTTAATAATCAAAAAAAACAAACAAACAAACTTGCGTGACATAAATCTAAAACTATTCCTCTCCCGTATATTGGTGTTTTGCAACAGTGCCAGCGCCCCATTTCTATGGCTGTGGTTATGCACCGGTGGCAGGAGAACACTCAAACCAAGCGGCTCTCGTACACTTTGAGCTCCCACTTTAGCGCGGCTTCGAGTTCAATTCAAAATGGAGCATCATATCCTGTGGCTGTACATATCCTCTGCAGCCTTTGAGAAGGTATCAAAGAGTACCTGTGGCCCTTTCCTGGAGGTTAATTGCTACACGTCCTCCAGATCTCGACACATTAACCCTCTTCCTGTCAGGCAGCTTGTACAATGGCATCGCTTCATCTTCGCCAGCCCAAAGAACAGGACGTATAAATCAGACCTTCTGAGAAGATTCATCTTGTAGTCATGTCTTTGTTGCGTCTCTCTCTCTCTCTTTGTTGCATCTCTCTCTATCTCACTATCGTATCGCGCAGGACACGTATAGGTCTTTAAATACCACTTAGCTTTAAATGGGAATGATGTGGGCATACTGTAAGAGGGCAAGGGTTTCAAAACAATCCTGTTTAAAGACCTTGAAATCCACTCCAACATGCAAATCTCGTTCAACAAAGTGCGTTACAAGAGCAGAGCTTTTGTCCAACAACGCACTTTGTCAGATTTAATAGCATGCTCAAGATATAGTTGCATCCACATCATGTAATCCATTAATTGTGTGACCTATTAATTGTGTGACCTATTAGTTGTGTGATCTAGTAATTGTGTGATATTAATGACGTCTGTAGCAGAAGAACAAGAGTGAGTGAGAACAACAACTAGTCTATTGCAGAGGAAAGGAGAGGGCTGTAAAGGAGGGGCTGGTTGAAAATCTGGGAGGCCCCCGGCCTTTAGGAGAGGCCTGTTTAGGCAGAGGAGCACGGGGCCAGGAGAAGACTGTGGGGAGTTGTGACCCAAGGTCAAAGAGGGACCCGGGCTTAGAGAACGAAGAAGCGTCTGGTTTAAGAGATCAACAAGAAACATCTGGTGTTGCTCATGTGGGGTGCAAATGAGTGTGGCGCTAAACTATATATACTAGAGACAAAGGAAGAGACATCAGACTGGCAGAAGGAACTGGGGCGTCACAGTCCTCTCCACTCTCCTTATATTCAGCTTTGCGGGATATGAGCTAAAAGGTAAAGGTGCGAATTAATAACTATATGCTGATGCTTATTAGCTAATATAGTATGATGTGTAATACCGTGTATCAGATCTGATTAAATACATTTGACTTATACATGTCTCTGTTGTGATCCTTCCTCTGGAATAATGGACCCGATGAGAGAGGAGGCCAAAAGGTCGATCTTGACAACTTGTACGCTTTTTTCCATTTGGTACCGAGAATCATTTTATTTTCATATGAATCTTGTTTTGAAGCTATTATAAAAAGACACCATCCCCCTTTTACCATCCATCTGTTAAGAGGACCCTTCAGAGGATCAGCAGCAGGAGTCCCTATCCACATCCATTTGTCTAGAAGCATGAGGATGCTCCCAGGCCCCACACTAATTGCCTGTTGTCTTGGCCCACTAAGGGTGTGTGTTTGTGGGGACGTTCTCTTCAGCCTCTCCAGCTGTCATCTTTGCTTTCCTCGGAGTAAATAGCCCGCAAGACCACAGTACCCACGATGCACCCTGACCTGTTTTTGCATCTTCACTGGTTAATGGTGTGTTGCCATTAGCAACGCGCGGTGAATTGCTGCCATGGGCTTGAAATGAATCGTTGGTGCGGGCTGAAAAGGGCAGGGACTTGGGGAGTGGGCGGAGCCGTTGAAGTGGGATCACGCAGGCTGGTGTGTGTTCTCCTTGGAGTGGAGGTGGGCTTCCAGCCCGGCGCAGGGGTTTAGATGTGGTGAGCCGAGTGCGCAGTCCCCTCAGACACAAAAGGTGAAGCAATTTAGGGAAGCTTATGTTGGACGTTCCCAACCTCTCTCCATTTCATTTGCATGGATCGCTCCTTCGCCTTTCCTTTCCCTCTGTTCCCTCATCTTTTCCTCTCGCCCCCCCCCCTCTAGGTCTCCCTCCCGCGCACGTCTCGCTTGCACTCTTTGGCAGAGCTAATGCATCACCAACACTTGTCAGGCCTGTTGAAATGGATTGCGAGGGGGATGCTGGAGGAGAGGAGCCTGACGAGAAAATAACGATCATCAGGTTCAAACGAGCATACACGCCGGCCTCTCGAAAAGGGAGGCAAATGGAGCGCCAACACAAACCATAGGCTCTGCTTTAGACGTTTGAAGTCCTCATCCATGTGAGTTGGCCCTACATTTTTCTGTCTAGGCCCAGCATTTGTTTATGTTGATTACTCACAAGTCTAAAAAGGATTTTTTTTTATTACTACAGTCGCAATATTGAGTACCTCTGTTTAGCTGTGTGGACTGGGCGATGGGCGCACAGAGCTTTGTTACATTAGCAGCATGACAGTGTTCCGTTTGAATACAGTGAACAGGAAAGGAGGGCATAGCAGCACAAACTTTATTACAAACTCTAATATAGACATCAAGAGAACCAGGGTTTCTGTGTGTGTGTGTGTGTGTGTGTGTGTGTGTGTGTGTGTGTGTGTGTGTGTGTGTGTGTGTGTGTGTGTGTGTGTGTGTGTGTGTGAGAGCAAGGGAAAGAGGCAGAGAGAGAGACCAAGAGTTTGAGTGTGCGTGCATGTCTGCGCGTCTGGGTTTCCCTTTTTATACAAAAGTTTGTTTGCAAAGTTCTTACGGCAACACTTTTTCTCTCTCACTCTCTCGCCCGCACGCACACACACACAGCATGTTTGTGGCGTGCGGCAACGGTTAAGTGCTAATTAGATGTGCTGCAGTGGAGCATGGGACAGGCAGAGTGGACTATCACCATGGTGAGAGATAATTTCACACTCTGTGCCCTGATCGCTGTCTACCGGCTGGTGGAACCACTTCTGGTAACAGAGCTCCCTTCAGCAATGGTCACACACCCTCTCTCTCTATTCCCTAGACATGAACACAAACACACACACACAAGCAGGTATGATTTCCATCTAGGTTGGCCCAACATGATATAGAATTAAGATCGTAAACAGAAGGTAAAAGATTTGAAGGCACACTATCGAATGCACATAAAGTTCAATAGCTCCAATGGTGTTAAGCCAAACTTAATAGCTGAGGTCAGATGAACAGCGGTGTATAATGTAGATAGCGTTGTGAAGGAAAAAAAAAGCTCTTGAATTGTAATTTTGCTTGGCAGCATTCACACATTGACGGCAGGTTTAGTCAATAAACAAATTATTACACGCATAACCAATGTCGATCGCTGTTACGAAATGCAATTCCATCCCATTTAATCGACAGAAACTTAAGTATAGCGTTGCTTTATATATATAACAGCTTTATATGGACCAACAGACGTTGTGGTTGTAAGCCCAAGTACTGCAAAGTTCTGTGTATCTAATCTAGTATTTACAAAACAATGGATGGTCTGTGGTCTGCCCAACACTGTGGTCTGCCCAAAGGTTTTTAGTAAGTAACATATCATAGTAACACATTGTAACGTTAATTGAGCGCACACACACATACATAGACACACACACACACACACACACACACACACACACACACACACACACACACGCACAGATACACACACACACACACACACACACATACAGAGACATACACACACACACATAGACATAGACACACACACAAATACATAGATTTACACACACACACATACAGAGACACACACACACACACACACACATACATAGACATACACACACACAACATACACTGACACAAAACCTCCATCATACCTCCATTGACCCACAACAATAATTTAATTTAGTCTGATCTACCTACTTAGCAGACCATTGCAGATGCGTAGGCCTGGCTGTGTAATGATGATTGGGTGAGTCTCTTCAAAACCAAATAGTTGCTCAGATATTTAGCAAGACCCTGGGCAGTGAAGCTAGTTGGACTTCCTGGAAAAAGTGAACTACCTCTTGAGTAATGATCCATTCTTCAATAAGATAGCCTCTGTGCAATTACTTTCGGAACGGGGATAAATGCACACCTCCCCAAACAATCTCAGAATCCACTCATTGGAATTGCAAACAACGGCGGAGAGTGAATTGAATGGGGCCGTCTCGGAAGAGAGAGACAGACTGGCAAAGACTAGGTAGGCAAAGTGGCTGCAGCATTAAGCTGCAAAGGACAATCTGTCAGGCTAATATACCAGCGGGCTGAGCAGTCAGATCCCATTCCGGGCGCTAGCATGTCACCCAGCTGGGTTTGCGCGCTCTGTCTGTCTCGTCCACCGCTTCATTGCACCTCATTCGCACCCGCTAACGTCCCCCTGCCACGCGTTAAACAGGTAATCCGTCTTTTGTGAGAGCACCCACGTTTGTCTGACTGACTTTCCTTTTTGTTACGAGAGTTAGCTAGGGTTGGATGGGGCTTTCTGTGTGTGTGTGTGTGTGTGTGTGTGTGTGTGTGTGTGTGTGTGTGTGTGTGTGTGTGTGTGTGTGTGTGTGTGTGTGTGTGTGTGTGTGTGTGTGTGTGTGTGTGTGTGTGTGTGTGTGTGCGTGCGTGCGTGCGTGTGTGTGTGTGTGAAAATATATCTGACATGTTCCATTTGCTTTCTGTCCCCTTTTGATTACCCTGTCGCTCTTTTTGTAACGTTGTACACACACACACACACACACACACACACACACACACACACACACACACACACACACTCATGCATGACTGGTAGCCTCCATGCCGCCTCCCTGGGGCACTGTGGCCCTTTTATTAGAAATGTATTCTATCAGTGCTTTTAATGTGGGAAGGCAATAAAGTCATTTCACGCCATGTTGAACAACCTCGCCACGTTATTGTTCAGTCTCTGTGGCTTATATAAGCGGGCCAAAACGACCTGCATCCACACACGCAACTGCCCCAGTTCACACACCCAGACGAGGAGAGGTAGGAGAGGAGCAACAAAGGAGTTGTCCATGGCTCTTAATCACTTCATAGACTAGTGCGGGGGAACCAGCCGTCATGGCTGCCGCTTTCGGAGAGTTGCGACCCAGCTCGCGCCATGTGGGGGGGGGCTTTATGGAGGGTGGCATGGACAGTGAGGATCGGGGGGGTGACGATAAGCACCACGTCAAACAGCATGCAAATCAACACAGCACGCACCACTCGTGTTGAACAAGACCGGCTTTCTAATGTCGACGGCTATTGAGATTGAGTGGCTACGCTAAATGGCATTGACTGAGCGAGTGCTCCTCTCCCTGTAGAATCACTTGATTAGACCCCTCACCCCGCAGGCTGCAATCAGCGTGAGATAAGAGTCAATCTGTCCACAGCTACTCGGGCCTAGCCAGAGAGGGTTTGTAGAAGCAAGAGGAGGCACTTAGCGCTTTCTCAGAACAGACAAAAGCAAATGTATTTAGAGACAGCCGAGACATCACTTTGCATATATCTTTGACCTTTAAGTAGCCATGATGTCAGTTCACGTAATTCTCTGTTTCGCGGTAAATCGGTCAGATAGTGTTAAACGGGCTTTCAAACGGCTTAATTACTGGCAGTGGGTATGTCTTTGAGTGATTTATAGTTTTGAGATGTTTCTCATTATTTTCCATCATTCAGGTACAGGTGCAGATCATTGCATTGCTCTGACCTTGGGTTCTTCACATGGATTTCTGTTTTCTGTTCTTACTAAGATGTCCATAAAATGACGTCGGCAGGAGACACATAAACGCTGTGAATAGCCACTGTTTGCTTTCTTTCTGTCACAGAGATACACAGGGGATAGACCGAGCCTAGCGGAGTGTTAATGGGCTATGCAAGCAAGTCAATGGAACACTCATTATTGTGTCTGTTCTCTTTCTTTACGTGTCAGACGCTTGACTCATCTGTTTGTCTTCAGTCTCCAGGGGACGGACTGGGCTGGCTCCGAATGCTAATCTCTGGAGAGGGGCTTGGCTGCTGTGGATTGATATGTTCTCCCTGCAAGAAAACTTAAGCAAAAAAAGGCGTTTTGTTACGTGATACACTAAGCCTGCCATTTTGGATAATTGAGGTTTTTGGGCTTTAGGTTCCAAGACTGTTTTCATTTTATATAACTGTTAAAAGAAATCAAAATGTTTTTTTCCTTGACATGAAGCAGCTTGAGAGTTTATTTTATTATTAAATTTTTTAAGGAGTTGCATCATGATTTATTGACCGAGCATCGTGTTTAGTAAGCTGCTGTCATGTTGCATTCCCGTGCAAGCTACATCCATTTTGCATTAATTATAACAGGCAATTTGCTCACTTTGGTGCCTCCTAACCTGTTAATGAGAACCTGTTGCAAGTGTCAACAAAGTCCTCTGTCAGATTCAAATGTGTGTGTGTGTGTTTGTGTGTGTGTGTGTGTGTGTGTGTGTGTGTGTGTGTGTGTGTGTGTGTGTGTGTGTGTGTGTGCGTGTGTGTGTGTGTTGGTATGCGAGAGAGAGTGAGAGGGAAAAAGAGAGGGAGGGAGTGGAAGAGAGGTGAGTGCAATTTTCACATCCTGGAGTGTTGCAGTGCAGCGATCCTCCTGACCTAGAAAAGCACTGAGACAGGGAGAAAGTTGGGATGGCGCCCCCACAGACAGATGGGGGAATCCAACCCCTGGAAGCTGGGCTTCACTGAGTCAGGCGTTGGTCTCACAGCCACATCTCAAACTCCACCGTTGAAACTGCTATGAAAGGGGTACAGGCTGCATTAAATGCATCGGAGATCCCAAGAGCTACAGTGAAAGGTCGGTACAGTCGAGTGGTACAAAAATAAACATCCTCAATTTTCCACAAAGGAAATATAAGAACTACCCTGAAAAAAGTATGAATAGTCTGGCTGGGTGAGTCTATAAATAGGGAAATGTCAACGCTGTCTCCATAAACTTAAGGTGGGGAAAAAATATAGCTGTGGCTTGGTCTCCCTCGAGAACCACTCGCAGGAGATAATTGTTGGGGTATTAATCGGGTGATAATGTATCTTAGCTGACATAACATGGGGCTTAGAAAAGGTCTGACGGATTGGCAAAGTCACAGAGGAAAACACTGCGCTCAAACTTGGACTGACCCTGAACCAAACAACCTTCCGGAGGAATCCCAAGGAGGAGATGAAGAAGTTGGAGGGAAAGGAGCCGCAGGGAGAGACAAGAGAGCGTGGCTGTCCTCGGAAGGCCTTACACCACACCGTGAAGGAATGGTCAGACACACACAGAAAGAGGTACTGAAAACGTAGAGGCACTAAACCCACGCTCTGATTCAACCATTGTGTTTGAACAACCTGGCATTAAAATTAAAATTGCTTCCCAGCATGTTAAGTTAACATTTCCTCAATGGCAGGGAACTGTGAAGGTAAAAACTAAAGGCAGCGCTCAAAGGGCTTACCACGCAGCATCCATGTAGTTTTCACGCTGAATGAAGCTTGTGACTCTAGGCCAGTATCAGCAGAAAAACAACCATGATCAGGACTGTCGATTTCATAAGAGCACTGTAGTATTTATACAAGGATGGAGAATAAGAATCTTCGGTTGCACTGAGAAACAGAGGTCTCTCAACCAGGCAAGTGCGCATTCAGTGACTTACGGAAACAGCAGGATGAAAACACAATGCATGGTTCCATTGCTTTGTCATAAAATGATGTATTATTAAGTGGTGCTTTCATTCCAAGAGAGTGTGCGTCAAACCTTTAAGGGTTTTCAACGATCTAGCGACTGGACATGGATGTACGAGGACCCTGTCCAACCGCGTAACACCTTTAACGGCGGGGTGGAAAGATTCTGGATACTTTATTGCTTTGGGTGATTGATTATTTTTGTGGAAAATTGCTCAGAGTGATTTTAATTAAGTTGTTAATTCCACACAAAGGGCTTTTGTGATTTATGCACTTTGAGGGGAAAGGATGGTAATTACATTGAAACCCTCTTTTCCTTCGCTGTACTCCCGATTTTCTCCAGTGTTTTAATTGAGACTGTGAATTGTCTGTGGCCTCAGATGGTGTTCCTCTGTTGCCTACGACTTTCATCAAGATGTAATGTTCAATTACAGGGGAATATTTACACGGCCAGGAACATAATTATATAGAAGATCATTTAGTAAGGCCCAAAGTCATGGAGAAGATAATTGCTGCACGTATGAAGTAAGAGAAGGTTATTATAACTTATTTATCTTAACTTTTAACAGGGCTACTCTTTATTACATTGTGTTAACAACATAGAAAGAGAGAGCGAGGCAAAGGCACTTTGTGTGTGCTTCTTCGTCAGTGTGCCTGCATCTGCCGTTTTATTTACACAGATGTGTGTGTGTGTGTTTTTGTGTGTGTGTGTGTGTGTGTGCCTGTGTGAGTGTGTTTGTGGCTGTGTGCATGTAGCAGGGTGCAAGAATCCATTGTGACACCACTAGGTACCATGCAATTACCCGGTGGCTCCCCCTTATCACCCCAGCTTGCTGTATCTCGCCCCTGGTCGATTTATGGCCCCGCGCCCTGGCGGCAGGGGGCACTTGGAGGTAAAGTGTCAACCCGGCTAACGGCTGCACCCATATTTATCCAGCCACGCGATTTATGGGGGGGGGGGGGGGGCCTGTCACCAGATGTGACCCCGGGGGAGGAGGCCTCAGGTGGGGCCGACAGCGAGGGAACATGCGGGGTGATGGAGATGGCATGGTGGTCTGGGTTCTTTATGATAGGGAAAGGGAACGGCATGAGTCCATCGCACATAGTAGGCAGGCAGTGCATCACTTTGATAGCCTGGACAGTGGTGGACAGGCATGCATTTGCTCACACACAAGCACAATGTCACATATGACGTACACACACACACACATACACACACCATCCTCTGGACCTTTGAGGTGAAGCTAAAGCCTCATGGCGTTGGTGACTAAAGTGTCTGGGTGGAGATGTTAGTGTGTCCATGAAGGATGTGGATCAGGGACCTTCTGCAGCTGCAGCCTGGAGCCATGTCATCCCTCACCGCCCTGACAAGGTCAGGAGACCCAGCAAAAGAGGGAGGAAGAGAGGGACAGTGACAGAGATAGAGAGCCAGAACCAGGGTGATAGTGGACAAAAGAACGCCGGAGAAACAGCGAAGGAGAGAGTGCGAAGAGGAAGAAGACGAAAGACAAAAAAAAGGACCGCTATGAGAAAAAGGTTTCACAAACTTAATACCAGAGAAATACTAGCCACATATCAAGAGAGAGAGAGAGAGAAACCGCAAGTGAGAGAAGAGAGCGAGAATAATGCATGAGAAAAAAAAGTCAGAGGATAAGATGGAAGGAGAGAGAGGGGGGCGGTGGGGGGGGGGGGGGGGGGGGGCGACAGACCGGGAGTCCTCTCCTCAGTCCAACCCCCCCTCCAGCTGTGGCTCTGAGCGGCAGAAAGCCCGGCGTTCCCGACACAGCCTTATCTCATCTCCAGAGCGGGAATAAAACCCATTTTCCATCCCTGAGACAATATAGCTGAAGGTTACCTAGCCTGGCCCCCGTGACACCCCCATTTAGACAGAGGCCTCCGCGGAGCAGAAAAATGCATAACATCAGCGCCCGTCTCGAAAAAACTGTGTATCTCAACGGGGTACAGGCAGTGTGTGTGTGTGTGTGTGTGTGTGTGTGTGTGTGTGTGTGTGTGAGTGTGTGTGTGTGTGTGTGTGTGTGTGTGTGTAACGGTGTATGCCTGTGTGTGTGTGTGAGTGTGTAAGGGTGTGTGTGTGTGTGTGTGTGTAAGTGTGTGCGCACAGCCATTGTGGCAATAAAAAAGACTGAGGTGGGACCACTGGGACGCAATGCAATGCAAAAGAGCTGCTCGGCTCCATCGTTGCTGATGTATCCGCACGCATCTTTTTCCGCCGCTGCCTTCCAGCTCTGAGGATCTGTTTGTTGACGGGGGACCGTAAGAAAGTGTGAACTAGAGAACCCGTGCAGAAGAAAGGCTTAGAAAGTCAGTTTCGGCATGTGTGCACACGGCCCTGCCAAGATTCGGGTGTTTTGTGTGTGCGTTTGCGTTGGTGCGTGTGTGTGTGTGTGTGTGTGTGTGTGTGTGTGTGTGTGTGTGTGTGTGTGTGTGCGTGTGTGTGTGTGTGGTGCGTGTGCCAGTAGATCTGCATGACTCAAATGTTCTCACATGTGGGCGTTGGCGCGACAAGACGGCGGCCACTGATCCTCACCCCGGGTGGATTGCGTTGCCTGGTGGCTGTTGCCTCATCCCCCAGGGTGGATATGATATGTGACTCACATGGATCAGGGGACTTGACAACTGTCTTCTGGCTGACTGGAGAAAAGCCCACCCACCCAGGCATCCCCACTCCATCTCTCCAGCACGCCCCAGCACCATGCTATCTCTTCCCGCACCGCTCCAAGGGAAATGTTGAGCCAGGGAGATAAGGAAGGCAAGCGAGCGACTGAGAGAGGACCGGAAGAAGGGCGAGATGGGGACGGGAGAGGAGACGCCTCCATGCCATGTGGGTCTTGAGATGCCCGTGAGTGTGCCCCCCCACGCGCCCAGCCCACCAACCCTCGCCCCCAACCCCGTTTACAATGATTCGGCTGGGAGAGAGTGTTGTCCAGAGCGACAGATGAGCACGCTCAGCCGATGGGAGACGCAAACAGAGGGTGGCTTAGGCTAACGTTAGCCCGGAGCCCTGGATCCATCCAGTACAGTGATGTCTGAGTGCGCACACACACACACACACACACACACACACAGAAACAGGAACACTCACTTACACACACAGACATAAACACACAAGCTACTAAAGAGAAATGGACGAGAAGTAACACTCTAGCATGATAAATACAAGCCAACTCCATCTTGCCTTAGCACGCTAATTAGGCCAATTAATCCAATGGATGTTCCGCATTATAAAACAGTTGGTGGGGTTCACACAGCATCAGCATCAGCCTCCTGCTAATTGTCAGTCCCCAGCAAAAGCTTGCAGATGTAAGCTGCCAATTGGCTCATATGTGGGATCCACTTGAACAACAAACCCTAACCTTAGCTATCAGAGGGAAACATGAAAAGATGGCCTGCGTTTTACTTCGGGGGATCGCTGCTGTCATCACACGCATCTCAACGAGTCCTGTGGAATGAGGAGCAATGATTCACAATTGGGCATTCACAGACTTTTAATTGCTTGAAGCTCTGTAAAGAGGAAGAGGCTATTTGTCTGGGATGTAAGCTATCTAATCTCTTTCACAGCATTTCACTTGGAAGTATGGCTTATTGAGATAGAGGCAATTAGCACCTTCTATCAAGGATTGAGATGGATCTCGAGGCAAATTAACTGAAATGGGGTTCTGTGCGGATGTGATCATTGGACTTTTTAGGATGGAAGAGGCACTATCTTCTAATGATGGTGTGGTGAGATTGGTCGAAACAGATACAAACACTGGCACTCCCACTCTCTCTCTCTCTCTCTCTCTCTCTCTCTCTCTCTCTCTCTCTGTCTCTGTCTCTCTCTCTCGCTCTCTCTCTCACACACACACTCAGACCCGCTGTCCTTCGACCAGCTTGCCAGCCCAGACCCTGGTTACTGTGGCCGTGGGCTGTGATCGCCATGCCACAATTAGTTTGCAACCCTCCATTCCTCCCAGCCAGGCATTAAGAGGCTCACTCGGGGCAAGTGGAGCGCCTGTCCCAAGGGATCCATCCCGAAACCTCTGCCACCCTCCGTCCCTCTCAGCCTCCAGAACATGATCTCCCTCCCTTTCCAGCGGAACTCAGAACACTGGAGGAGTTTGTCAATGTGGCTAGTTGCACGTCCAGCTTCTTGTCCATTTCCGAGGTTTGACATTTTTTCTTTGCTTGCAGCTCACTCAGAGCATGACTTGACAGTGATGAAAAGAGAGCACTGTAGTTTCCTTGAGGTGTTTGGGTAACGGTGAAGTTCTTGTAAAAAGTGAAACAAATGTGGTTGCCGAAAGACTCTTTTCCTGTACCGGCGTATGAGACTAAGCCATCAGATGCACTGAGTGTATGTGTGTGGTTGTGTGTGTGGTTGTGTGTGTGTGTGTGTGTGTGTGTGTGTGTGTGTGTGTGTGTGTGTTTGTGTGTGTGTAGGGGCCCTTTATCAGATGCTGGCAGAGCAGAGCCAGGGAGAATCAATAGGGCTTTGGCCTGAAACAGGGAGACAGTACCTGCATCTCAGCCTGCCTCCCTCCGCCCTCTCATTGATCTTCATTACCTCCACAAACTGGAGAGGCCCAGAGCCAACTGCGTCGGCCTAAGCATGCGCGCGTCCACTACTTATGCATTAAAGCTTTGTGCCTAACAGTGTCACACACGCGCGCCCGTACGCACACACACACACACACACACATCCCAGACGCCCCACGAGACCAGTAGTCCCTTATTTCGACACGTAAGCGCACAGCTAACAACATCTAACCCAGCACATAATCCATAGATTCATTTGAGATGAGAGGACTAATGTGCTTTTTCTATCCACTTGAGAACCCTGGGAGAATCTGTCAACAAACTCGGAAATGGCCACCCGCTAAAAATGTAAAACCTGCCACATCATCGATGTTAGCTACTGTTTGTCTGTTGCCATTGTGTCTCTCTGCCTTCCTGTTGGAGAGCATTTCCTACAGCCCGTTTAATACACGGCAGGGAAAGTGGTTAAGGGGGAGGTGCCAATCACTTTTTAGAATGGCCTGTGTGTGTGTGTGTGTGTGTGTGTGTGCGTGTGTCTGTGACCGAGAGAGCGAGAGCGAAAGACGGCGAGAAAGAGAGCGCAAAAGACAGTGAGAGAGCGAGAGAGAGAGAATTAGAGAGAATTCTGTGTATTCAGTGCTGTGCTTACACAGAGAACAAATAAAGCAATAAACAGATCAAAATCCAATGGAAGACCATCAATACGCTGTCTGTCAAAATAGGTATTGAAAAATGTGGAGGTTATTAGCTTTATATGAGTGAAGCCTTTAAACCAAGCCATCAGCAATTCATTCTATAATTCCAATTTGATTAATCTACTCTAGCCTCCAAACAAGCTATTTGGAAAGGTAAACAATTTACACTGCCTTTTTATGAAAATGACACACACACACACACACACACACACACACACACACACACACACACACACACAGACCAAAGAGGAGCCGGGAGATGTCCCTGATGCATTTGTCTTCCCCTCCTGTTCCAGCAGGAGGAGGATGGGGTATTCAATGTGACGTAATGTCCAATGTCCCTCTCTGCCTAGCCTGAACAGCGAGTGCATGTCCCTGCTTGCCAGCGTAACTGTGCCCAGACAACAAAGCATCGAGGTCCTCTATCCCTGTACATTCACCCAGGGCCTCTAGGTGGGGGGGGGGGAGTCCATGGACGGACGGCGTGGATCCGGAGAGACCCCAGCATGTTTCCCCGCTGTCCACGGCGGATGGATGGGCGGCTGATCAATGTGCTCTTCCGCTCAGACCCCCAGCGCATCTCCTTAGGGAGCCGTGCGAAGGCCACGTCCATGACTCACGGTTAACTCCAACAAGGTATCTCATAGCCGTCGTCGGCAGAGGCGTGGGCGGGGCTGACGCCGTGGTCTAACCTCTTCTAATCTCTATGCTCACCGGTCTTCCACCCAAGGCCTTGCACGTAGAGGCAGCGAGTTGATTGAATCGCACCGCAAATGCATGAATGTGAGTTCCTCTTCTTCATTAGCCGTGGAATACATGTGTTTGATAAGACAGTCAGTGACCCCTGAGCGCGTGGTCGAATCTCTCTGAACTTGCCTTGTTTTATCACTTAAACATCAAGTGTCTGTGCGTCTCTCTCTCTCTCTCTCTCTCTCTCTCTCTCTCTCTCTCTCTCTCTCTCTCTCTCTCTCTCTCTCTCTCTCTCTCTCTCTCTCTTTCTCTGTCTCTTTCTCTCTCTCTCTCCTCTCTCTCTCCGCTCTCTCCTCTCCCTCCTCTCTCTCTCTCTCTCCTCTCTCTCCTCTCTCTTTTGCTCTCTCTAATAGAGCAACACAAACAGATTTGCATGTGCGTGCACACACCCACAGGTAGCACATCATGGGAGGGCAGGGAAAAAAGGAGATTGAGGGACAAATGGAACAGACCATGGAACAGACCTACAGTCAAGCCTGTACGTTGGTACAGCTACAGGAAAACCTGTAAGGAGGTGCAGTAGAATATAAATTGTTGGTATGTTAATCTAGCCATCATGGTAATACAACTACAGCCAAGCCTTCCTCTTGATACAGATACTATAAAGCAAGTATAGTTTACAACTACAGTTAAGAATGCATAGTGATACAACTACATAAGAATGTATAGTGATACAACTACAGTTAAGCATGTATAGTGATACAGCCACAGATAAGCATGTAAAGTGGTACAACTACAGTTAAGCATGTATAGTGATACAACTACACTTAAGAATGTATAGAGGCACAACTATAGTTAAGCATGTATAGTGATACAACTACACTTAAGCATGTATAGTGATACAACTACACTTAAGAATGTATAGTGATACAACTACACTTAAGAATGTATAGTGATACAACTACACTTAAGAATGTATAGTGATACAACTACACTTAAGAATGTATAGTGATACAACTACACTTAAGAATGTATAGAGACACAACTATAGTTAAGCATGAATAGTGATACAACTACACTTAAGAATGTATAGAGGCACAACTATAGTTAAGCATGTATAGTGATACAACTACACTTAAGCATGTATAGTGATACAACTACACTTAAGAATGTATAGTGATACAACTACACTTAAGAATGTATAGTGATACAACTACACTTAAGAATGTATAGTGATACAACTACACTTAAGAATGTATAGTGATACAACTACACTTAAGAATGTATAGTGATACAACTACACTTAAGAATGTATAGTGATACAACTACACTTAAGAATGCATAGTGATACAACTACACTTAAGAATGTATAGTGATACAACTACACTTAAGAATGTATAGTGATACAACTACACTTAAGAATGTATAGAGACACAACTATAGTTAAGCATGAATAGTGATACAACTACACTTAAGAATGTATAGTGATACAACTATTGTGAACTACGCACACGCTGACATCCTCCCATCTGACAGGAGGGACAGCGCTGTTACAGCACACGGCGAAGGGGGTGCGGGTCTCGCTGTCACTGGGACTGGCCCTCCGAGGCGGCCCCTGGAGCGTCAGGGCTTGGGGAGACAGAAAGGGGGCAGTCGTAACGCTGGGTCGCACCCTGGTGCACGATGACCCTGCATGTGTCAGTGCTGCGGGTTCAGAGATGTCTGCTCCACGCTGTGACGTCCCTTTCAGGTGGAGAACACGTGGACGGAGCAGTCCCAAGTCATTTTGCTCATGTGTTCTTCTGCTCTGCAGCCTGTTTGCCTCTGGCTCTCTCCACCCCTCTGCAACCCGTCATGAGGATATTTTAATTGATCTAGTGCTGCAAAAAAAAAACAATGATCTGGGTGTATACTTTCCATTATTTTACCACGGGAAGAGATCTTGCCACACATCCACTTATAAGGAAATCTCTGTATTTACTGAAGTGCTGGTTCCATGCAAGATGTATGTGTTTTCAGGTGTTCAAATCTTGAAGTCTGCTGCCCAAGCCTTACTCCAGTTCATGGACCATCCCAAGCTGGCACAGTCATTTGATCTGAAGTAGTAGAGCATTACTACCCTCTAGAGGATTCTCTTTGACACAACACTTTGTTTTAATTACTACAGAAGATAGATTTTGGAATCAATCCTTCTTTCTCCCTTTCTCTTTCCTTTTTTCCTTCTCTTTCTATCTCTCGCTTCCTCTCTCTCTCTCTCTCTCTCTCTCTCTCTCTCTCTCTACCTCTCTCTTTCTCTCTCTCTCCCTCCCTCTCTCTCTGTGTCCCTTAAGCCATAAAAAATGCAAACAATATGCAAACACATGGGCAGGTACAATCAGTTTCATCTCAGTTTTCACTCTTTCCTGTCAGACTTTCCAATCTTAACTTAATTTGATATCTTTGCTATAGATCATCTAATATAACTTACTCTACACTTTCTGTTTGTTGCTTTGTCTGTCTGTGTTTTTGTGTTTGCGTGTGTGTGTGTGTGTGTGTGTGTGTGTGTGTGTGTGTGTGTGTGTGTGTGTGTGTGTGTGTGTGTGTGTGAGTGTGTGCGCGCGCGCATGTGTGTTTATGTAGTATGTAATACGTGTAAAGGTGTGTCACAAAATTTCCGGGAAACGTTTGGAAAGGCTTTGCTCAAGTATGCAATGACACCTCAGGACTCCATGAAAAAGTCCCTGTCATGAAGCCAGCCGATTCAAACTTGTAAAACCTGAAAATGTTTCTTTTTCTGGCATTACTATTTGTACTCATTCAAAGTGGTTTTGTGGAATGTTAAACTTCATTTTGAGTTGCATACCTTTATTGGATCAGCAATGTTATTGCAGTTTCATTATTGCATTTCCATGTCCTACATTATCACACTGAAAAATGTATCAAACACACAATGTGACGATCTGAAATAAACAGTAAAGCGTTAGGAAAGCGAACGCTTTTAAAAAGCTTAAACCATGAAGGGGGACTCTCACGCATTCAAATAGAATGATTTGCATCAAGTCCCTAGCAGCCACAGCAATTGTGGATGTTTGTATATTCTGCTTGTTCTAACCTTTTACAAAAGCCCAGTGCTCTATCAAATCTGGCTGCCTATGTGCCCTATGTCTGAGGTTGGCCCAAGGTTGCCAAACCAGTCTAAATATGTGTGTGTGTTGCGCTGACTGTGTATTTGTGATGGGCCTAGCCAATCCTTGTGATAAGACTCCAGGCTCCAGGTGATCCACACCCTAACCACCACCACCCTTCCCCCCCTCCCTCCCTCCCTCTAACCAGCCAGGTGACTGTAAATCTGACATAATTTGACCGTCCCTGAGCTGTGAACACAGAGCTATTGGACTTGTGTTTGTTTCCACTAAACAGGTAGGATGCTTGCTATATTCATTACACATGCTGACATTTTTAAACTAAACGTAACAATGTGGAGTTAAATTAAATGTATAGGCGAATATCAGCGAAAACAACTGTGAAAACTAATTTTTGTCATTATGCTGACAGTTTGTGGAACGGTTGTCAGTAATACATTTGATAGTTTGATAGTCCACTAATATAGTGAGATGAAACCTATTTTCAATGGCGATTATTGTATCCGTACATGTATTCATAACTACATGCGCCAGACCTTAAAGCCATGTCATACATAGCTGAAAAAGGTGGCCAGAGGCTGCCAATAGAATACAAAGGATTTGAGCTTGACTACTAAATAAAGAAAGTAATACCTATGAAACTAACCTGAGTTTCTTGACGAGCAGGTTTTCAGGTACGGAATAGTGTAGGGAAATATGGCACACAATATAATTAATTATCAATAAAGGATGTTTGAGCTCACTGATGAGAGTATTGGAGAGTTAATGGGCTCAATTCAACAAATAAACCACTTGAAAACTCTAATTATATATTTACTCTCAACCTAAAAACCCTAGCGATCATACAACTATTGTTTTCTGAATTGCCCATCTGGACTATTTGTTAATGGAGATCACAACATCGACTGATTCAGAAGCATAAGATTGTTAGTCTTAGGGACACAGACTTCTTTCTAAACATAGAATACTTACAGTACGTACTGCACTGCTGGAGACTAAATTACATCTATAGAGGAACCTCACTTTAGAAATTAGTGGGTGCCTCTTTATTAGGGTCACCAGGGTAGCAAAAAGGAATGCATATTTGTTTTAGTTTCACTTTCAAGGATCACTGAAAACATGAGTGACAGAATGTGTTCAACATCAGTGTGAGATAGAAATGTTATTGTTTACACTCAAGTAGAATGTTGTATTAGTAAGTTATTCCTTCCTGACACAAACAGGGAAACCCAAGGAATGTACATACATACATGCTGTTCAAATACACCCCAAAGAGCTGTTTTAAGGACAGAATATTTCAACTTCTTGTCCAACAATTGATTTGACACAACATGGTCATTTTTTGTTTCAGTTTGATGTCTGACTCACATCAGAATGTGGTTCCAATGCCGCTGTTAAACCTTGTTTTGTATTCTCTCCTTAACCAACCTTTGAAGATCAAAGAACACAATTGACATCAGGCAATAAATAAATTACATTGGCTGGCTGCTCGGTTCAGAAAGTTGCTTGATGTGGTGGAGGGCATTGGTTTGTTCATATATTCAATAGGAAAGCATACAGCAGGACTCACTCAGTTGAGGTCCAATAAGTCTGTGTAGAGCGGCATGCTGTCTTGACTTAGTAGACGGGAAAAACAGTGCATCGTGGTGGCAGGATTTCCTTCGGCCGTTCACTTGGTTTCGTACACTGGAAAAGAAAGAAAAAAACATTTCAATTAGAGGCAGATGGTTTTTACGACCCTTTTCACTCTTCCGAAGTGGCTGATCTTTATCTCCCTATCCCTCACCAAACCCTTCTTTCTTGTGTTATTGTCCCTCCTCTCCGCCGGCCAGCCGTGATGAACTGGGGCTCGCTGCAGGCCCTCCTCAGCGGGGTGAGCAAGTACTCTACCGTGTTCGGCCGCGTCTGGCTCTCCATGGTCTTCATCTTCCGCGTGCTGGTGTTCGTGGTGGCCGCCCAGCAGGTGTGGGGCGACGATAGCAAGGACTTTGAATGCAACACAGCCCAGCCGGGCTGCAAGAACGTCTGCTACGACCACGTCTTCCCCATCTCCCACGTCCGCCTGTGGGCCCTGCAGCTCATATTCGTCACCTGCCCCTCGCTCATGGTGGTGGCGCACGTCAAGTACCGAGAGAAGAAGGACCAGGCCTACTCGGCGGTGAATAAGGGCTCCCACTTCTACGCCAATCCCGGCAAGAAGCGCGGAGGGCTGTGGTGGACGTACTTGGTGAGCATACAAATTAATCTCTTAATGAACGCAGATATTTTTACACTACAAACGTTGATATGCAACAGGGAGAGTTTAGAAATGTTTGACTGATTTCAAGCCTCAAAACATGTCTTGGACCATTAGGTTACTTGTGTAGGTCTTGGTTGTGAGTCCCTGTTCATTCTGTCAAACATTGCTGCCTCTACCCTCAGTTGAGCCTGATTTTCAAGGCGGGCTTCGACGCCGTATTCCTCTACATCCTGCATCACATCTACAATGGCTTTGACATGCCTCGCCTCACCAAGTGCTCTCTGGAGCCCTGCCCCAACACAGTGGACTGCTACATCTCCCGGCCCATGGAGAAGAAGATCTTCACCCTCTTCATGGTGGTCACCTCCTGCATCTGCATCTTCATGTGCCTCTGTGAGATGGTTTACCTGGTCATCAAGCGTGGGCAGAAGCTCCTGCGAAAGGAGATGGAGCACGAGATGAAGCAGAGGTCTACCAAGACATTGAGCAGGTCACGGGTCACATCAGGGTCAACCGTCAGGGTGGACCCCACAAACACG
Source organism: Aplochiton taeniatus (assembly GCA_017639675.1). NCBI lineage: Eukaryota > Metazoa > Chordata > Actinopteri > Galaxiiformes > Galaxiidae > Aplochiton > Aplochiton taeniatus. The sequence continues at coordinate 7,934,897 of CM030182.1, read as the reverse complement.
GCATCCATTCAGAACCTCTGTAATGGTAAGGCACAGGAAAGGTCTACAGAGAAAAGCTGAGATATGTGACAGAGGTCCCAATGGAAGACAATATGAGACACTGACTTTGGCTTGAAAGAGCAATCCCACAGCGGAATCCTTTTTTGTAGAATGTTAGGGTCAACCTTTTGGGTTGATTCAGGAAAAGGACTTATGATCTGTATTGATTTTTACACAAATGTATCATCTTAAAAATCACATTACGCCAGACGGATGCCACACCTAATCCAGCCTCTGTAAAATGCTGATATGTCCATAGTAACCAGTGCTGAGTCCAACTCAATCCACAATTTACATGGCTTGTCATTTGGACTAACAGTGATAACTCAGACTCGAGGTAATGTTGTTTGTGTTTTTTTTGTATTATTATATATAATATAATGTTACTTCTGTGTTTTTTTTGCTTGTTTTGTTTTTGTTCAAATGTAATGCTCCATCAGTAGTATATATTAATACTATAGTGTATATTGATTAATTTGTGCGCTTATATTTACCCTGAGAACCAGTACAGATCAATATGACAGGACTCAAATTTAGACCTATAGGGAATTGTGACTCAACTTGAACTTTACCTATGGTGACTTGGACTCGGACTTCGACTTGAGCTCTGGGAACTTGGGACTCGGCGCGGAATCGAGGGTTAGTGACCCGACAACAGGACTGATGCTAACTACTTGCACACTATAAACAACTAAGTATACCCTTCCATGATAAAATAGCTGCCTTTTCAAATAATAATAATATATATCCTTTTTTATTTTATTGCTTATGCAATGTTTCTTGCTGACAAACAGTTGCATACTGCCCCCTAGTAAGTAAACATGGTAGGGCTACTGAAGAAGAAGCTGAGGTTGGTGTGATTGTGTACATAAGTCAATAATATTTTCTCTCTCAGGGTTTGAGAGTCAAGAAATAAAAAGCAGCCAATCAGTAATATGATTTTGGAAAGTTTCACTTTGTCTTTTTTTTTTTTTACAATGACAACAGTTTGTCATCTGTCACATTCCTACAGTTATGTTGAATATTAGAAAATTAGATCCATGAATGGCAATTGGAAAAGTATTTGAGGCATTCAGCCTCAAAACGCCCCTTTGAAAAAAAAACAAAGAAAACATGTAAATTAGAGCAGTCTACAAACACTTTGCACTGCAATATGTATGTATTTAGCAAATGGTTTATTTGTTGGTTCGTTTGATGAAGTTATGTGTTTTAATGTCATTTTTGATAAAATTGGTTATTCACCAAGTGTCTTGTTGTTTTTACGCATATATAACCCTTGAATTATTTCTGCTTAGTCTAATCTTCAGAAATTGTGTGGAATTGAAGTAGCCTTGGGCTGGGCCTACCCTTTTAAAAACAAACACTAAGCAGCTTTTAGTTGTGGGTAGGCCACTCAGGCAGACCTACCATGGTATGCTAGTATAATAGTTAGTAACATAAATGGAAACATGCTAAATTAATACATTATGTAAATGCACAAGAGACAAACAAAATCATGGTTATGAAAAAGTTTCCTATTCCATAACTTTGAAAAAAACTTTGCGGGAATGACTCATTGGTTCCGTATTCGTCATCACTTCTCTCGTCCAGTCAAAAGCGACGATTTTGGGTGTGGTATTGACAGACCGGGAAATGCTCCAACAAACGAAGGTAATACTACGGCACTCAAGTTGCGCTTTACGGGGTTGTTCAGTCTTTTCGAAATGAGTTTCTACGGTCAGGTAAATAATTCATTTCCGTGTATATGAATAATTTATTACAACTATTATTTTGAATGTGTGTCAGTTTTTTTATGTAGCCTATGGCATTTGTAATGTAGCTTTCCTAAGCATTAGCGTTTGGTGCCCGCGACAATGTGAGCATAGTTAACTTAAGTTGATCTTAACCCGCTTGTCTGATTGCCAGCTACACAGTTCGAAATTGTATAGGCAAGTCAGCAGGTATTGCTTTATTTTGAAATACATTGTATTGTCTGTATAATTCTGTGAACGACTGTTATTGTGGCTCTGAACCACAGGATAGTATGACCCGTGTGTCAAGGCATGGGCCATAGGAACAACCTCAAGCCTAGTTTTAATAGTGTGGTGTGGTGGTTAAAGAATTCCGGCATAGGTTTTTAAGTGCTACTAACGTAAATAATTATCAATATACCTACCCTATAGCCTATATGTACGGCCTGTGTGAGCCTTACACTAGTGTTAATACTGTACAAATGTCAGTTTCTTATGTCGAGTTGGCCTACGGATACAGTGAACTATGATACCTTCCCATTCTGCAGGGTTATCCTGGAGGTCAAGGATCAGGCGATCATCAGCGCCCACCTCCAGGGGCTCCATATGGGGGCGGCAATCCACCTGGCGGCCCTTCTGCCCCTCACGGAGGTGGTCCATATGGGGCTCCCTCCTCAGCTCCCCCAGGTCACTACGGAGGCTCAGCCCCATCAGGCTATTCTCCTTACGGGGGTGCTGCCGTCCCGCCAGGGCACTACGCTGGAAGGGCAGCACCCGGAGGTCCCTATGGGGGCTATGGAGCCCCAGGGCCGGGGGGACAATATGGGCCGGGGCCTGGAACGCAGTACAACGGGGGCCAAGCCCCTGGTGGGCCGTATGGAGGCTATGGAGGACAGCCCCAGGGCAGACCCTACGGGCAGCAGGCGTCTGCGGGTGAGTAGGCTGTGATTTCCGGTGTGCCTCGAATGGAAGTTATTCTTTGTGTGAGGCTGTGATAAGGGGACTCCAGTCCCTCGGCCAGTCCTGACCTAGACAGTCATCCAGTCATCTTGACATGCTTTAGTGTCACACAGCTGGAGGGATTATTGAGTTCTCAGACAAGTAAGTAGCTGTAAGCGCATAGCTAGGGAAAAGTGAGAGAATTGAACTGGATATGTATTAGAACTGGAAGTTTCTGCCGTAATAAATAGAGGGAGGAAAGGAAGTCCGCCTTCGATGGTGTGTGTTTATGTTAGGGTGTTAAAGTTGGTGTCAGTGATGATAGCATACCCTGTTGTGGCTGAGTCACAGGCTGATAGTTGAACTGAGGAGTCATTGTCCCTCTCCCCAGGACACGGCATCAATCAGGCACTCCTAACAGAAACCCGGCCTTAAATTTCCAACAAGCTCTCCCACGCTCCTCTTTCCAACATTCTCCCCATTCCCATCTTTCCTGTTAGCTACCCGTCCCTTTTAAATGAGCCTAAATAAGACACGTTAATGTCTTCTCCCCTCCTGTGTCCCGTGTCCTCTGTATTCCCTCCCTCTACCCTCCGTCTGCGTCCACTTCTAGGTAGCGTTCCACCGGGGGTGAACCCGGAGGCCTTCCAGTGGTTCCAGACAGTGGACACAGACCACAGCGGTTCTATCTCCCTAAAAGAGCTGAAGCAGGCACTGGTCAACTCCAACTGGTCGGCCTTCAACGACGAGACCTGCCTCATGATGATCAGTTAGTGTACAATTTTTATATATATATATCTCTCTATCCCTACACTCCCTTTTTTTGTAAAACAATGACGCTGACTATTCGTGAATGTCATGCCTGAAGTTGCATGACCTCTGTGTCACCTTTTCATAATAGCGAAAACAACAGAATGATGGAAGTGTGACCAACAATTATTCACTCAGATCACCTTTGATGAGATGAGAATTAAAGGTTTATTTAATTTACTGCTTAAACAACCCTTATAGTTTGTAATTTATTTTCAAAGAATTTTTTTTATAATTTAGAATTGTATCGGTAAATAACCCCATAGAAATAGCTTTTGGACTGAATGGCTGTCTGTGTTTCCTGTATCCTTCTACCCCAGACATGTTTGACAAGACCAGGTCTGGCCGCATAGACATGTTTGGCTTCTCAGCTCTCTGGGAGTTCATGCAGCAGTGGAGAGCTTTGTTCACACAATACGACCGGGACCGCTCCGGCTGCATCAGCGCCACTGAGCTACATCAAGGTGTGTGTGTGTGTGTGTGTGTGTGTGTGTGTGTGTGTGTGTGTGTGTGTGTGTGTGTGTGTGTGTGTGTGTGTGTGTGTGTGTGTGTGTGTGTGTGTGTGTGTGTGTGTGTGTGTGTGTGTGTGTGTGATACATTAGAGAGAAATATGTAAAATACAGATCCGTTTCCACTGCTAATGCGTTGTCTTGGTCGGTGTGTGTGCTTTTCTCCTCTCCCCCACACCTGTGCAGCCCTTTCCCAGATGGGCTACAACCTGAGCCCCCAGTTCACGGAGACTTTGGTGGGGGGCTTCCAGATGCAGGGCGTGCGTCCAGGCATCCAACTGGACAGGTTCATCCAGGTTTGCACCAAGCTCCAGAGCATGACCCAGGCCTTCAGGGAGAAGGACACGGCCATGACGGGAAACATACGCATGAACTATGAGGACTTCCTCTCCACCTCTATCACCAGGCTAATGTGAACATGGCTGCTGTCAGGGACGGCAGTATAGGGGCTTCACTTGACAATATGGACAGTATAACGCAGTATACTTCAGATTTTTTTTGTGATACAGGCTCAATATCCCAATGCTGGCTAGCCCCAGTTATAAGTCACATACAATTTGAATGGACCAACCAATCCTATGTCCTGTAACAATCCTTGCACGCATGACAAATTTTTTTTTTTTATGTCCAGAACTTGAATAACATTCCCTTCAGGATTGTTTGTGAATACTCTATATGGTTTCACAACAAGTAATTGAGTAAAAAACACTCAATGCGGTGAAAACCGCTGTTTAAGAAATGTAGCCTGTGTTCTCTGATGTCTGCATGTCCCTCAGGACTGAAACAAGGTTATGACTTGAAGAGGAGGCAAAGACAAGGAAGGAACGTTCTCCTAGCTGTAAACCTTTGTGCTAAACCTTTGTGCTAAACGTTTGTGCTAAAAACAAATGCCACTTCAGCCTTTCCTCCATAATAGCTTCCCATCAAGTTTGAGTCTTGCTTGAGCTGTAGACGTACATTTTTTTTTAAACAAAACGACAAAAAAATGCATAGGGTTACAATAGAACTGTGTATTGTATAATTCTATATTGTTAACATATTGCTTTGTATCTAGTTACATATGTATTACTACAGATATTAACTCATTCTAGCCTATGTTGACCTACAAACAACATGATATTTACAGTTACTTGAGGTGCCAATTAACTTGGTATTGTTCATGGTATACTTCATTTTCTTCAAATCTACGAACAAATTATATAATTATGATCAGGTTAGTGCCATCAACATTACTAATGGCATTATACTGCAGCTGCCAAACTAGTAAATCGAAGAAATTAGCAATGTTATCAGTTTACTATGCATTTGCCCTGTGTAGTTTTATTTGCAATGTTTCATCCAAACAATGAGTGCCAAAAATATTATGTTGATTACGATTACATGTGTTCAAAAAGTTATTTATATTTCGGGGAATCCAATATCAGCTTTTTGCTATTGCTGGAATTTCAGTTGTATTTTCCATCTAATCATTAAAAAAAAAAGATTTTTGATTTTATTTTTTTATGTTGTCATTTTTGAGGAATTCCAGTAGGTGTCAGTAAAGCTTAAATTATGAACGCTAAAGATTGGTTACTAAACATGGAAGCGTCATATGCATTCGTCAGCAGGAACAGGAAGTTACGTTACACAACTCCACACATTCAGAGGTGAGCGAGCCGCACGCTAATTAAGCCTGTGTAACGTTTGAACATTGTCCGTTATCAGCATTATCAGTATAAGTTTTAACTACTTTAAAATATGGGCCTTCAATTAGTGAACATTAATGAATGACCGGATTGTGGGGAGTGCTTGGGTGATGAATGGTTAACGTTAGCGACCCTTTGCTTTAGCGAGCTATCATCAATGGTGCAATGACATCATGTTGCTCATAACCTTGTCAGTCGTTGTGGGGCTGCATTTGATGCATTTGATACGTTTGTTCCGTTTGAACACAATGAACTGTAAGTGAAATGTGACTTTGTGGCCAACTAGCACAAGCCAGTTTTGTTAGTAAGAATCTTGCCAGTTGTCATGTAGCTTTAATCTCAGTGCTTCTGTTTCCGTGTCCATTCTGTTTCCCAGACCAAGAATAAGCGTGTGATTACTCCTGAACTTGTCAGAGAGGCAAGTGTAGCAATGTGGCCAGTAGCATGGGTAGCCATGCGCACGTACGCTCCCTACATCACCTTCCCTGTGGCCTTTGTGGTGGGGGCAGTGGGCTACCACCTGGAGTGGTTCATCCGGGGGACCCCCGTCCCCAAACCCGGGGAGGACAAGAGCATAGTGGAGCTGAGGGAGGAGAGGAAGCTCGAGGAACAGGCCGGCAAAGACAGCACTCAGGTCCTTAGCCTCAAAGACAGACTAGAGTTTTCTCCTAGAGCTGCGCTTCAGAGGAACCGTCCATAAAAAACAATATAACTTTGCAAGGTGAAAGGGGTTAGTGTTCACCTCTAAACCTGGAGCCTCCAACTGGCTGATGGGAAGGCTGAAGAAGTCAACCACAGAGCTGGAACATCTAACCCTCAGAACACATGAGCCTAGCAAGGCCAATCCAGCACTCTTGAATAACTGACTAGTCATCAACAGACCTCAAGATCACGGAAATGGAGTTACCTCATTAATTATGTAATGTTGTGTTCAGATCAATCACATGTACATACACCCGTATGCTGTATTGTCCAATAATTATGTACTATTATAATCAAGTACACTTATTATGAAGACACAGATTTGTCTTTTCGTCCCTGGGTTTTCAAATGTTGGTCTCAACCAGCTGGATTGGAGTGGCAGAGCAACAAGGTTTTCTCTCTCTTCTCTTTTTGCTGTGGACATTTTAAAATGTTGGGCTTAGCTTTGTCAATACATTTAATCAGTCTGCCTCATCTAAAGAAAAAGAAAACGACTGTTGGCCAGTTGCTCGGATATGCAAGAAAAGAATGGAGGGCAATATTGCTGTCATCTATTTACCTCTGTGTTTGCTGCCTTTACTGTAGTTCATGTCCCACGGTTATGACTTTCAGGGGGTAGTGATAACTCAAATAAACCCAATGTCCCATTGGTGTATTACCTTTATGAACTTTCATTTTAGAAAGTGTTCACTGACCGAGCATGTTGGTTGTTCTGTGTGAGATGTATTGTGATAATTATAGGTGTCTGATTTCGATGGTGAAAGGGTATGTAGTTTGAGAGATTGATAATGGTCCATTACATAATAAAGACTTGTTTTACGAACTCAGGTTTCTCGTGTTTTTTAGTTATTTTTTTCCTAATCATATCACTTTTTGTTGCAGGCAGTAACCTTTTTAATACCCGATTCCCCCATGTAGCACCACTTAAGTCAAATCAACCTCTTGCATTCATTTACTCAGGCAGCTGGTGGTGCCAAAATTGCACTTAAAAAAAAACAACCTTTTTTTTTACTTATTTGCATCCATGCTCTGGAACTTGTTTCATAATTATTTAAGGGTCAGGAATTGCTGTGTTTGCTCAAACAGGACATGGACATGCACTCAGCCTTTTCTAATGCATCTGAAGTGAAAAACCTGTGGGTCATCTTTTCTATAAACCTTTCTGGTCCTGTCTGGGAACACGGACTCTGTACTGGCTCTGATCTAAGGAAAGTTTTTTTGTTCCTTGTGAAAGAAGTAGCTGTTGCCAGACTCGGCAGGCTACTTTTAACAGGGACAATAATAAGGGAAGACACCCATTGTGAACTACCAAATATTAGAATCCTTATGAGAACAAATTGGGATATTATAAGAATGATATCTGCCTACGTATTCCCAGCTCAAATTGAATATGTAAACTCATGACTTTAAATATGTCCATCATATACTTTCTTGAACATTACAGCTACAATGACTACACACAATAGTCGCTGTACAAACACTAACACACACAGACTCCTCCGTAATTCAGCTAATTCAGTCCCCCAGCACTTCCTCAGATTACAGGGGTGTAGGAGAGACCGATGTCTCCGTGGCCTTTGGACAGGAGCAGTCACTCTGTGACAGATGCAAACGTGGCTGGAGAAGCTACGCTACGCCAGCCTGCCAACCAGCCCCCTGTGGGGCTTGATGATCCCCTCCTCTTCCTTGGCTCAGTGCATATAAGCCCTGCGCGTTCTCCAGTCATCGAACACCCCACCTCCCAGCCCCTTACCCCTGCCTTCCCTGCTAATGTTTGGTGCCGGTGGAACGGGCTGCACTACTGGAGCAATCTGGCCAGAGAATGTTCAGAGAGGTAATGACTTCCATCTGGCAGAAGTTTCCATTTGAAAGCAGGGTCATGTGGAAATTGACGAGAAGACGTGAGGAGAATAAAATATACTGCATAATAAAGCAGTGTGTGTGTGTGTGTGTGTGTGTGTGTGTGTGTGTGTTGTAGGAAGGCAAGGAGAGTGGGGACGGGTGAGAGCTATAGGTCCCATGAAAAAGCAGTCTTCTTTATAAGTGACGGCCATTCTGGGAAGTGCTGATGTGCTGAAGTGTGTATGCCGAACACACCCCTGATCTCCCTTAATGGAGTTCTCTTTAGAGATATCAGACCCCTTGTGAACAATGGTCCAGCTTTAACGAAAAGACCGCAACAATGTTCTGTGGGAACCAAATTCTGTGGTCTATGGGAAAGGGGAGGATTTAGGGAGATGCTCGATTGTTCTCCCGGACAACAGGAATAATGTAGGTGGATGATGGGGCCTGTGTTATTGTTGCTAGCAGACCGATCCAACATCCTCACTGGAGGGGCCGGAGACTGCGGTCACCCTGCGGCAGGAACAATGGAGCCGTACGTCTGCCTGTCCACACACGTCGACAAACACACACATACACACACACACACACACACACACACAGACACACACACACACACACACACACACACACACACACACACACACACACACACGCACACACACACACACACACACACACACAGGGCGGAGAATCTAGATGGGCAAATTCATAGAGGTACAAAGACGACCAGCCAACATGGAGCACACACACAAAAGAAGTTCAATGGTACAATATGAGCCCCCCCCCACACACACACACGCACGCACACCATGCTTTCTTGAAATAGTTTGACCGATGATTGCATATTAATTATTATCACTCCATGCCCACACAATCACATGCGCAGGCCTCTGTCTCGAGCCGTAAACCCTGATTGGCACCTGCCCTCTTGTTGACTCCTCTGACACAGCGGGCGCTCACGTGCTCGCTGCCCATTTTCCCCTGTCGCACCCTTTGATGGGGCGGTCATGACACTAGGGCTGTGGTGCCCAAGGGATCCTGTCCAAACAATCCAACAATGCCCACAGCAGCCCCATTGTCCCGGGAAACAATCTCAGGCCACCAATCCCCGGGGAACAGCAATGGTGAAACAGGAAGCAGATAAGGACCCACTTCCTGCCAAGTCAGAGTCTAAATTTAGAGCTCAGTTAACGCATTTATTTAAATATTTTGAGGCAAGGAGACTGGAATGAGGAACAAAACCCAAAGGCTTTGAGAGCAATGTTGTTGCAATGTTGTTGATAAAAGATCAATAGTGTTTTGTTTACTGTCAGCATGTGTCTACATTTGTGTGCAGAGTTGTGCAGTTGTCAAACAATGTGGCCTAATTTTTTTATGTCCTTGGCTCAAAACAACTGAATTGATGCCACATCACAGTATTATTAAAGTACAGCAATCTCATGTGAACTCTCCCAGCCACTACGGTTATTTATAGACTCCGCAGCTCCCCTCTTGTAAATGTGTGTGTGTATGTGTGTGTGTGTGTGGCTGTGTGTGTGTGTGTGTGTGTGTGTGTGTGTGTGTGTCTGGTGGGAGGTGGGGTGGTGGTAGGGGGGGGGGGGGGGGGGGGTGCCCAAGCAAATGTGTTTTAAGGGGGTGTGTAATGTGTTTGGGTGTGTACTACTATGCTGTGCTGTTTATGTAACCTGGAGAAACGTGGGGCTTTCTACTCTTTCTACAGCTGGTAGGAAACACTGCTCAGCCACTGCACGGCCTCCATGCCCAAGAGGAGAGCAGGCACTGGGCATGGTACTGTGCGCGTCGTCCAAGACCTGCCCTGGGGCTGCGTGCACCACTGATGGCAATGGTAGCCTTCAAAAGAGGCTGTTTCTACATGGGCCAGAGGCTTTGAAAGTGTTATCCTATGTGTTATTGTATAATGTAAAGCAATTGCCTTTAAAGATCAGCTCCTGGTTATACAGCATATTTTCATAATGTCATAATAGCCACACTAAAATAAATCATAATAGTAGTTATAATAATAATAAAAATAAATTTTATTGATGAAGCACTTTCATTTAAAATAATGACCAAGTGCCACAACAACAGCGGAAAACAAAAGCAAACAACAACAACAAAAAACGACCATCGCCAGCCCAGTGGGGTATTGGTCAACATGGGCTTCAGGGATGGTTAAATGCTACGTGTGGTATATCAGTGTATGTGCAGCCCATCTGTTTGTGTAATTTCTTAAGAGGAGATGGAGGGGGAAATGCATCAGCCTTTTCACAAAGTCAGGATGCGGGGAAGTAGTGCAAATGGCAGCTGATTCCCAACCACGTTGTGTGTGTGTGTGACCGCTGTGACGTTTGGCCCTCAGCGACGGGGGACTCCCTAATCTGTGTGACTTTGTCTTGTGTGCGCGGCCAACACAAACAAACTCTGACGTTGCCTTTGCTTCCATCTCCTGATTTGTTATGGGATCAATTGAATTATTCAAAGACCAGGAAATACTGTGTGATGAAAGGACCACAGGATAAATAAACAGAGGGGAGAGAGTCTTCTTGCCTTTGTCCTGCCCTGGTCCAGACGTTGTGCAGTATATGATCCAGCTGCATGTATCCGTCTCACAGCCTGCGTCGTCTTATGTCAAACAGCTGAGCTGTCTTGGGACGGCTTCCTGCTTTGATAGCTGTTTGTCGACGTTTCATGTCAAGCAAAACCAAGGCCATTTTTCACATTATGGACAGCGAAGTTCTAATTCTAATTCACCTTATAATGGGACGTATTCTCAATAATAATAAACAGTAATATTATCAGTATATAAAAGGGGGCTTTTCAAATCGTTCTGAGTCACACTCGCAGCATGTATCACAGTATAAGAACCCCCCACCAAAAATATTTATTAAATGTTTAAATAGAATGTAAGTTTAAAGGAACAATTCTTCTCAACTGCAGTGAACGTTACAATTCTGAAGGGGGCCAAGAGTTCAGTGTGGAATCTAAATGCAAGAAGGGGGCAGAGGTAGGCTCTGCCTCTCTACCTCCGTGGAGGACAGGAGGGGGGCAGAGGTAGGCTCTGCCTCTCTACCTCTGTGGAGGACAGGAGGGGGGCAGAGGTAGGCTCTGCCTCTCTACCTCTGTGGAGGACAGGAGGGGGGCAGAGGTAGGCTCTGCTTCTCTACCTCCATGGAGGACAGGAAGGGGGCAGAGGTAGGCTCTGCCTCTCTACCTCCATGGAGGACAGGAGGGGGGCGAGGAACACAGCTCACACCGGCCTCTGGTTCCCCGCTGTTGGCTTGGGTTGGCACAGGACAGAGCCGATGTGTAGCGCCCCGTGCAATCTGTTCCATGACCCCTCTGCTTTGTGAAAATGCACACTCACTCACACACACACACACAAACACACACACACACACACACACGCACACTCACAAAGAAACACACACCTCTGGATTGAGATAAGAGACTAGATGAGAGCACCCGCCAAGTTCTACTCGACGGGCAGAGAAATCGGCAGCTTCAAACCGCATTGTCTGGCCCCTTCTCTCAGTGCTAGCTGCCAATTTGTCCTTCAAGCATGGGAGCCCTGTGCTCATTAAAAGAACACACTTTCCACTCACAGGGGTAAAGGGTTTCTTCCCCTTTTTATTTAATCATACAAAAATTACATTAGTTCTATTCACAACAGTGATTCATTTCAGAGATTCTTTACTCTGGTTTCTTGTGTGCCTGCTTTAGGCTTTTAAGCCAGCAGGTAGATTATTTTATGACATCCTATCCAATATATTGAATCACCCATCAGTCACCTTTCAGCCACAGATAGCTGCGTTTCGTTTTGAAGACATTTTTGTAAATCATAGAACTCACACTAGCACGCAGACACTCGTAATTAACCAGAGCCAGCACCTTCATATACTGTGCTGGGATCTGGGTTGTATTGTCACTCTTAATCTTCTCAGTGTCACAGTATAAGACTCCCTGTAGGCTATGAAAGGAAGCCTGCATAAAGTGCTTTTCCACCTTGCACTATATCAACTTTTACCGACATATTAACATCACATTCTCGCCCTCCGTGCCAAGTACCAGAGATCTGAAGTCAGCCATTAAATCTAACTTATTTTCCTCCATATCTTCCTGTCCAGGGTTTATGGTTGGTACATGCCGGAAGGCTAATGATTCTACATTCTTTAACTCCATTATTATTATTCCTAGAATTTGGTTTGTGATTGTGTTTGGTGTGTGTGTGTGTGTGTGTGTGTGTTTGTGTGTGTAGGTGTGTGTGTGTGTGTGTGTGTGTGATTGTTTAGCTAAAGTCACATTATCTACATAGTATATTAGACAGGCACGGTCTACAGACTGCAAAAGCTCAGACACAATATCGATCTCAACCCCATAGGTGAGGCAGAACAACAACACCATCCACAGTATGCAGCTTTTCAGTGCCCTCACGTTAATGTTGGGCTAACCCCCATCCGTCTTCCTGTGAATACGTTATGGATTTTCATCTGGTGTTCATTGAGCTGGAAAGATAGTATATGATACCATAGGATTACACAGGGAGGAATCAGTGCTGTTTTGTAGTTGACCACGAGTTGTTAAAGCGGCATTTGACCGAGTAGTCCTTTTGGATGGGCAAATTTACAAAATCCAATGTCCTCGTAACTATAGTGCAAATACTTTATTACAAACAGACAAATAAATAAAAACGTTGAGAGCGCTGTAAGAATTCAACGTCCATTCATGTTAAATACTTCCAATATTCTGTGATTTGCCCTGGTTCACCATAGTCCAATACAACACTCACTCATCCACTCATCCAACTGGTTCAAATGTACCGCTTTCACTTTGTTGAAAGGGAAAAGGACCTCTCATGCATTAATTCATTTTCAGAAAACATAATTTCCCTTGGCACAGCTGAATGTCTTTCACGAAGATGGTGCTTAGGGTCGTTCCAGATCACCATCCCTTATCTTCCCCCATTTACACACACTGGATGTCCTTCATGACACCCCACCATGAGCCCCTAAGTTATTCATTCCATGCCTCCATCTCAAATATTAAATGTCATAGTTCTTTTGATCTTCTTATAGGTTTCCAGCAACTATCAGTCACCCACAACCCCCCCCCCCCACCCCCCCCACCCCTTTCTCTCGCTCTCACATTAACTTGTGGTGCCAAGCCACAGCAAGACACTGGATTTTGGCTATAACGACATAGAGTATGTGTGTGTGAGTGTGTGTGAGTGGCCAGAGCAAGCCATAGCTGTACATTCTTCAGCTCCGAGTAGGGGGACAGGACTCCATTAACAATTCCCAAGGGAGCACACAAAAAAGGACATAGGGACTAAACCCCAACCCCCCCGCCCTCACACATACACATAAACACACACACACACACACACACACACACACACACACTCATACACACTCTCACACACACACACACACACACACACACACACACACACACACACACACACACACAGAGTTCCCTAGTCCCCATCACATGGCATCTGCCCTCTAACAGTGTTTTTCCACTCTTACGTTCAGCACAATGTCCCTTTCACCAGTTAGAATCAGCTTGATTCAAATCGTCCCTTTCTTCTTGTAGTCTGATTTTCTTTCGTTTGGCTGCCTTTGTTTTCCCCTGAGGAGTTTCTTTGTCTCAGTCACAACTTCCCACTTCAGAAACAAAAAGTTGATTTATCTGTTTAATCTCGGTCTCAGTGTGCTTCGGGGCACCTACTCCACAGAGCAGAACTTCCTTCTTTGCATCTACTATTCTCAAAGCCACCACGTTCTCATACATAATGTTTCTGCCCTGAATGTCCCTTGTGTGCGCTCTTGCCCTGCTTCTTGTTGCTGGGCTTGTGGCTCTTCTGGTGGGCCCGGGGGGAGTGTGTTGTCCTCATGCCCCCCATGCAGTTCAGGTAGCTGGGGAGCAGTTCAGCTCCAGCCTCCCTGGCCCCCCAGTTCACCTCTGTCCCCAGGTCCACGTAGCTCTCGCAGGGCTTGGGATAGTCAGACACCTCGTTGCCCACAGGCAAATGCAGGTGGCTACTCTCCTGGTAAGAAGGGACTGGCACCATCTCCAGGCCTGGAGCTTCCTCCCCGCTTGACCCTCCTCTTTTCGACCCAGGGAGGAGTTCCCGAGCCTGGCTGGCGTAGCGCTTGTGCAGCCTATGTGAGATGGCCAGCTGGATGAGGTGGAGCAGCTCCACCAGGTTGAGGAGGAGAGATATGACGGCGACGACCTGGGTGTAGATGGTGAAGATGGTCTTCTCGGTGGGCCGCGACACGAAACAGTCCACCGTGTGCGGGCAGGGATCCCGCACGCACTCAAACTTGGCCGGGATGACGAAGCCGTCGTACAGGAGCCACAGGCCCGCCATGAAGCCCACCTCCAGGAGGACCTTGAGGAGGATGCTGAGCGCGTAGGCACACAGCAGCCGGCCTTTGAGCTTGGGGGCCGCCGCAAACTCCTTCGCCACTTTCTTCCCTTTCCGTCCTTCCTCTTTGCCCTCCTCCTCCATCCCCTTCGTCACGGCGACCCTCTGGTCCTCCTGACCGCCCTCCCCGCTCACCTCACCACCTCCCTCCTTCCTTCTCTCCTCCTCCTCCTCCTTGTCCCTCTGTTCCTTCTCCCGCCCCGCCCGCACGGCCACGTAGCCAAAGTAGAAGATGGTGGGCGTGGAGACGAAGATCACGTGGAGGACGAAGAAGCGGTAGTGGGAGATGGGGAAGGCCTTGTCGTAGCAGACGGAGGTGCAGCCGGGCTGGCGCGTGTTGCAGACAAAGTCGGCCTGCTCGTCGTCCCAGGCAGACTCGGCGGCTGCGCCCAGCACCAGCATGCGGAACAGGAAGAGCACGGTGAGCCAGACGCGGCCCACGCCCGTTGAGTACTCCTGGCCCTCCTCCAGCAGGTGCTCCAGGAAGGACCAGTCAGCCCTGGACATCCTCTGCCCCCTGGATGCAGGGAGGGAGGGAGGGAGGGAGGGAGAGAGAGAGAGAGGTAAGGGGGATGGAGGGGAGGTTGTTGGGGGGGGTGGGGGGTAGAGTTAGGTACGAGGAAAAGACTTGGCACAAGTCACAAACTCAAAATAACTTGCTGTAGTTGTGCATGTGCAAAGAAATTGTCCAACTGCGAGGCCCGATGGGCTGCCAGTCCTTTTGGACTAAATATAAAGTTATTGTTAATCCATATACAATTTAATAATCAACAATAGGCAGACAATACAGAAATATCACACTCCTCTGATTGTATGCAATTTGGGGGATTCGAATCATACACATTTTGACAAAAACAATGCAATGAATGTGAGCAATGAATGACCTCAGTTCCTCCAGAGTACTTTGGCATGATGAAGTGTTTTAGTTGAGAACCTGGGTCTGAGTTGTATGCATGACAGCCCCTACCAATCCTTCCATGAGCTTATACCAGACCCTGTGCATTGAGTGGCTTTACACTCCACGTAGTAAAAAGGGAAACTAAAGAGCTAATCTTTAAAGGGAGTTATTGGGTCTGTTAACCCAGTAATGTTTGTATGTATTCCATAAATACAGTAAGACGATGATCATAGCTATGGGGGCTTGATTTCAAACCTAATATAATGTGTACTTGCAATGCCCGAACCTGATCTCATTGGTCCTGCAATATCTCCCTCACTGTACAGTGCCAAATACAGATTCACACGCTCTGGGTGACCCCGGGGGTTTCCTAGGTCGCCCTCAACGTGTTTGTCATGTCTGCGTAACACACACACACACACACACACACACACACACACACACACACACACACACACACACACACACACACACACGCACGCACAACTACACACACAGGCACACCACACACACAGACATACACGCAGACACACAAACATCCATTTTATTGCCAAGGAAATAGAAAAATTAGGCTCGTCCTGACTGCATGGCCAGCATACAATACTGTACACAACCCCCTTCCCTGAAGTCATCCAGCAGTACAATTCAATACATTTAAAAACCACCTGCTATTGTTTTAACAACACTTGGCATAAGTTGAACCCTGCTTTCCCTTAAGCCATTCTAGGCTCCCCGATCCATCGCACACTGACCATGCACATAACTTCACCTGTGCCCAGTGGACCATTTGGACACTTTTAGGCAATGTTTCTGTCAACCTCAAACATCTGTCATGTTGTTAACTTATTATGTTTGACTTGACATGTTCCACATAACTTCATATTCCCTCTGACTTTCTTTCTTTCTTAATGTATCTCTTTCTTTGGTACCTTTATTTTATTATTTATTTTGAAAATATTTTGATTTTAATTCTTACCTATATCTGTTGTAATCTCGCGGACGTCTCTCGTTCAGCGCTGCTTTTATCGGTGTCGACTGATCTGGCGCTGATGCTCTCTGTTTGCGTTCTTTAAGGAGCACTGTAATCGGAAAAAGTGGGGGAAACTTTCCCAAGCTTTTTATTGGCCCTCGGAACTTGATCCAGGAAAAGGGATGGATTAACTCAAAATAGTTCTCAGTTCACTGCGTCTTCGGGGGAAATATATGGCACCAAGACCATCGATGTTCACCATCATCTCGGCATATTGTAGGTTAAAAGGACAAATCTAAATTATTTTCGACTACAAACAAGTTTTTTTTTCTGGCTGCAGAGTACATTTTGGAACAACAATTTGCAGACTTCTGTGTAAATATCTATGACATAGTACATAATGTAGCCAAAATATTAAACTTTTGGGGTGGAAGGTGGGGGATATGGCGATTAGGCCTTTCTGTGTGGTTCTGGTGGACCCAGGGGGAGTGAGCCGTCTAAATGTTTATGTGATAATTTGTTTTGCCACAGGATGGCGTCCGTCACATTTGTCTAAAGAGTTTCATATAATCCTAACTTTCTGACAGATATACTTGTAGCTCGATGAAATGGATCGATATTCTCAAAATACTGTTATTATTCTCAATAGATTACTATGCATGGAAGTCTACTTATGTTGTGTCACCATACTGCAAACTCTGGATCTTACATTAATAATCAAGATATGTATTTCACATGAGTAAAAACAAATTATTTAAAAAATGGCAAGGAATGTTCTGGTACAATTTCGTCAGAGGTGGTTTCACCAGCCAAATCAGTATATAACATGTACCTCTAATTCAGACCTTGAGAAATGAGAGTGAAACTTTTCCTGAACTGCCATGGTATTGGAGAAAGGGTGGTAGCTGCTTCTGAAGAGAGAATCACTACCTATCAGTTTATAAGATTTGTATAGGCCTATAGCCTGATGGACAAAAAAGAGTGTAATTTGTTGTTTTAAAATGCCGTGTTTAATACCCAGCCAAAGATTTAGGCATAGAACTACTTTCGCTCAGCTCTTGTCTTCTTTGTTTCCTAAATTCTGACTCCGGTTTCTAAACGTATCTTAACCAAAAAAACACAGTGATGCCGGCCATCATGTGAAAGCAAGTTGAAACCGACTTATAATGTGTCTCAAGGTCTTGTTACGATGGGCGCCAGCTCACTGACAGACTTATTGATCGTCGATGGCTCAGAGAGATGCTGTGAAAGCGCACATTGGCAGTCAATGACAGCTTTATTAGAGAAGGAGGACACAGCAGATCAGCAAGTTCCATGCAGAAAAAGCCCGCAGGGGAATGCGACTTGCATATTGAGTCCATCCACTGTGTGACTATTCATTGAGTCTCTATTGCCGTTTGAATTGTTGTATTGCCTTTTGCAGGCTAAAATAAGAATAAGAAACACTGACATGGGCGCTAATTGAAGTCGCCGCATGCAAGGGTGTTTGCGTGAGAATGAGGCTCCATTATGTGGCCGATTTCATTCTAGCGTTGATCATGGTATTGTGGTTTGTTGTGATCTAAGTGTCAAAGAGAGTCGCCATGAGTGGAAAGAAGAAGCAGTGAAGCACGTTAATGACCTTTTCAGTAGGCACCCCCCCCCACACACACACACACTCTCTCTCTCTCTCTCTCTCTCTCTCTCTCTCTCTCTCTCTCTCTCACACACATTTTTTTTTACTTCAGAGAACCCCATACGCTGTCTGCTGATCATGCTGCTATTTGGTTGGTGTTGGCGCTTATATTATAACATGTTATCATATCCTGTCCAGCTTAATCAGCTTGTAACCATTGTTAATTCAATGCACAATCATTCAATAATAATTCATTGTCAATAGGAAGGATATGGGCCTAGGCCTATAAAACAGGGCAGATAAGTTATGTTGTTTAAGATATTGAGTATGCTATAGCCTATGGACGATATTTACGATCTAGGCAATAGGGTACATCGAATGAATTCTGAATTTGATCCATGATCTGACCTGTGCAGACCCCTCCGTTGTCTAAGTGGGCGACAATTGGTTGCTGAATTAATTTGCGCAGCATCTGATGAATTAACACCGAAGCCTATGAATAACGAGTGTGAAAGTAACACTCTCGTGCTGCTGACACTTCTGTAGACTATGTGCTACAGTATACAGTATTCCATATCGTGGAATGATGGTAATAAATGGCAGACCAGTTCTAATGGGCCACCCAAAATGTATATTACCATTTAAACAGGGCACTGCTGGAAAAGGGCATATTAGTCGGTAACCCCTTTATAAATACATAATATTGTTATATTGTAGACTCTATCTAGTCTCTCCTTTCAGATATGTTGCCGTTAATGAGAGCCATTAGTTTTTCATGCTACAGGCTATTCTTGTTTGTTGGCATGTCCCATGTACCGTTATTTGCGCCCGGAACTGTACTTAGTCCTTTTTGTTATGAGTGAGATCTATTCCATGGAGTTAAACTTTTTATTTTTGATTCGTCAGCCTCTGTGTGTATATTTGCGTGTCTGCATGTGTATGTGTGTGTTGTAATAGAGACCGGGAAGAAAAAGAGAAAGAGATATCTTAATTTACAAGCAGTGTTTAAAATGCGGCTTCCATTCTAGTTTGTTTTATGTCAGAACAAACCTGTCACGGTTCATCAAATATTTTACATATGCATCTCTGATTTAAAAGTGTATTATGAGTTTAATTGTATGGATTTATGGCTGTCAAATCTGGAGCCAGCATATTGACACGTTGAACGCACGCTGGCCCCTCCTGGCAAAGGCTGCAGCGAGGAATCCCGTGAACCAATCGCGCACCAGTGCTGCCTCGGTGGGGAGTCCTGTTTGCACTCTCGATGAGTGTTTGTGAGCGAACTTGAGTGCCAGCCTTAAAGAAATTAGCAAGCAGCCACGGCAAACATCGCTGGTGTTCATTCCCATATTTCCAAAACGACAACAAAGCCGAGGAATAAATGTGACTATTTGGATCAAAATAATATTATCAAAGAGACGGTGCCACGGCATTTGGAGGTCAAGGTAAGAAGGCTGTCTAGGATGATGGGGAAAAATGTGCAGGTGCTTTTGCGCATACAGATGTTCAGCATGCTGGATGCATTAGTTTAGTCTCATGATGGACTGGTTTCACTTCGCAACTCTCTGCAAAAAAATGGCTTACGGTGAAGGCTAACTGCAAATATTTAAGTGTCAATATGCTCAGATGTGAGCAGTTCAGGAACCTCAGTATACTGCCATTTACTGTTTTGCGAATCCTGCTGCAGGATTTTGTCTCATTGAGGCTAACAGCTGTGTCAACTTGCCATCTAAAAGGGAAGTTGCGCCATTGCGCGTGCTACCACAAATGAACTCGACAGAGAGAATAAAATCCCAAACCTGTCTGTACTCTCAACATACGAGAATACCATTGATGTTTAATTTGTTCAAAAATGTTTGTCGCCCGTGACCGGGGAGATTCACATATAGTGCCCCACGTTTACACGAAAAGCATCGGCGCTATGTTTAATTAATCACAGGAGAGCAGAATACACCAAGGTTTGCGCAAAATACATCGATTGAATACCTCCTTTGTAGGACCAGGATCCATTTGATGTATTCTCCCGATAATGCTACGAAAGCTTGAAGCAATGTTACTACTCACTCATTAATACAATTTAAAAAGAGAAGGTAGTTAGAGTTTGGTTCCATGATAATTCTCAGCAGCGTATTGATGTTAATGCGTGGTGTAAACTTAAGCTGAAAATGTCAAATCAAATGTCAACTCCATGAATGGTTACTTATATCGCACACGTTGCCGTAGTGTTTTTAACCAAGGCTTTCGCTCAGTCAATTACCTCCAACTTGTCATGACTTCAAGAAATACAGGGGTGCTCCTGAGGCACGCAATTATTTCCATTTGTTGACTTTACCTCATGCTCACCCATGAGTACATTTTGTAAAACCTGATCAGACTGTAAGGAAACACTCACAGGAACCATAGGCATGGAGAGAACAAGCATTTGTGTAAAGACGGGCTTTATTCCAACAGTGTTGATAATTGGTTGTTTGTTTGCTTGTTTATTTGTGAGTCTTGCTGGTCTATCAGACGCACAGAGCTCGAGCCTCAACATGTGTGTTGTTCTTGTGTGTGTCTGCATCTGGATTGGCACCAGTCGTGTAGATACGATGAGGACACAGCAATCCACATTGGACAGGGGCTTATGCTGCGAGGCAAATGAGGAAGGTGGTCCCTATGACGATTCACGACCCTCTCCCTGTCCCACACTTGCATTGAAAAGGCTGCATTCATTACAGCGCCCAAAAGGGCTGTCAATATGTTTGGCTGGTCTTTTGGATGACTGTGAAGTGAAGAACTAGCGAGCAAGCCTCCAGGCTTACGTTCGATCCTCTCCTGCATACTTTCGTCAGCCCCCCGCGGTCCATGGTCCCATGCAGAGCCCGCCGTAATGGAGACTATGTACAAGATTAAGTGTCTTAGCATGTGCTTAATGTTCTGCTACCCCCCCCCCCCCCCCCCCCCCCCCCCTTTTCCACCCCGGGGGAGGTGATGCTGTGGAAGGAAAAAGAGCCGAGGAGAGGTAGAAATCAATAGGAGCGTGGAGGAGGGTGGTTTGTGGTGTGTGCACCTTGCAGGCTTTGGTATAGGAATGGCCTTGTCGCCTGCCTCCTCCCCCACCACATGCTAGCATCGCAATTAGAACGTCTCTTGGCAACAAATCTCTCTCTTTTTTTTCTTTTTTTTTGTCACCGGTACGTCGATGCTTTTAATGAAGCCAGCATGCAGCCTGCTTGCAGACCTAAGCGGAAAAGCAGTTCAGCTGTTTTTGAAAAAGGAGTCGGCTTTGAGGGTTTCAACCCTTTTACGCGAGCACTCAGGCAATTGCGGGCATCCCGATGAATATTGCCCTCACATACAGGCAGTATAAACACACTCGAACCGGGTTATGTTTGCCTCCCTCTGCCTCTCCGCCCTACCCCACTCCCTTCTCCCATTACCTCTTGCAGACTCTTAATAAACCATTCCGGGTGTCAAACCTTAAAGAGGGCATTTTGCATATTGCATATCAATAAAGGGGGTTTGTCGACAGCCATGCTTTATGGGCCCAGGGCCCCTGCGGGGGGTGAGAGGGGGGGGGGGGGGAGGACGCTGTGGTGCGTGCTGCCCGCTATGCTCCATCAGCAGGCTTTTATGAGGCCAGGTGGAGAGACCTTAATCACAAATGGCCCAGGTAGGCCACGCCGCTGTTACACAGCAATTATGGGATGGTCGGTCCATCACACTGGAGGAATGGAGTGACACGTTTCGATAGTCCGTTAGCGGGCCCTCGGCAGCTCCCCTGCGGGACTCTCAAAGGCAAACCAAGACGTAGGGATAATGCACAATATTTTGAGCATCATCTGTGTGTGTGTGATCTATTGAGTCAGTCCGGTGAATAATAAGGGGAGAGACACCTTCTGAAGTGATACAACATATAACTTTAAGTAGAAACAAACTGTATCGCAGACCTGGTCACGAGACTCTAAGCATAGGTTCGATGTGCAAGGATTTGAAAGCCGTGTAGTGACACAATGACGCACTCTCACACCCTGTCTCATGTGTTGCATACACGCCATGGAGCGCTCTTCTGCCCTCGCAGTGTTCAAGATCAATGGCCAGAACTCTGTAATCCCTCTTCATCTCTCCCTCTCTCTCTCTCTCTCTCTCTCTCTCTCTCTCTCTCTCTCTCTCTCTCTCTCTCTCTCTCTCTCTCTGTGTTTTGGTCCGGTGTGGTTTAAAAAAAAGGCTTTAGCCTGGACAAGGGCTAATTGCCGGTGCATCAGTGAAACATACAGGCGCACAGTTTGGACAGATCCATTAGTTGAACCCATTGGTTGTATCCACACAACATCGGCGGTATCAGGCGGATCAGCCTTTTCCCCTGCATGGCTTGTCTGTTTCATCGTCCATAACCGAAACGCGTAGACACGCTTCCCCGCCTCAGATTCACCCAGCCACCTCAGCTTCCCAGATGATGTAACGGAGGGAAAGATACACTCTGAGGGGAATATAGGGCGCTTTGTTGACTAGGGCCCTTTTGATCTGTAAGACCGCGCGCAGAGACTGTGTGTGCATGGACGGCTGCGGCACAGAGACCCAAAACAGAGCGGAGCTAAAGAGGCGAGGGTAATCGCTGTAACTTATCTGGGCGGAAAAATGTTTGCCCGTCCTCCCAGCGGACTCCGCTCTAATGCGCTTGGGCATCTAATCGACCCCCTTTCCACCCTGGCAAACCCGCGCCCATTCTCAGCGACGCGTGGAGGCCTTCCAAATGGGCACGTGTGTGTGTGTGTGTGTGTGTGTGTGTGTGTTTAGTCATGTGTGTGTTCGTGGGGTCAGCTGGCCTTCTCTGTTTCTCGCTGATTGACAAGAGTCCATCACGGAGCACTGGAAAGATTAGGGGCTGCGTGGATGTTTTCAGTTCAAAGAGAGGGAGAGAGAGAGAGAGAGAGAGAGAGAGAGAGAGAGAGAGAGAGAGAGAGAGAGAGAGAGAGAGAGAGAGAGAGAGAGAGAGAGAGGGAGAGTCAGAGACTGAGAGAGCAAAGCCTGAGTGAGAGAGGGTATGGCTGATTTGAGAACTGCGGCTCAAGTGGTACTAAAAAGGAAACTTATTAGCATATGTTCATTCATTCATTGATGGAGAGTGGGATTGCTTAAGACTGGATGTACTCACAGTGTGAGTGAGTGTGAGGATGTGTGTGTGTGTGTGTGTGCGTGCGTGCGTGCGTGCGTGCGTGCGTGCGTGCGTGCGTGCATGTGTGCTGTGCGTGTGCGTGTGTGTGTGCGTGTGTGCTCTTGGTCGTCTTTTTCCTCTGTACACTCCTTCCCCCATGAATGGTATGACGCACCGCCGTTGGAATCTTGGTTAGAGCGGGATGTCCTTGACTACCATTTATATATAATGTGATCTTGCCCCCTGCTGTGAGTATGTGTGTTTGTGTGTGTGTATGTGTATGTGTGCATACATGTCATGTACATGTATACATAATGTATATATTTATCTGAGCGTACGTGTTTGAGTTCCGGTGTGTGTGTGTTTATATTTTCGTGCCTACACTTTCTATAGTAGGAGTGAGACCACGCCACTGAAAACGCTGCTTAGATCCCAGGCTGTTATTTGTGTACTGTTTGAACCTGTATACTATTTAGAATCGTTCTTAACGCGGATGTTCTACCTGCTATGCCTGCCATTTTGGGATGATGCTAATGTGTGCGTTCACATTGTAGTTGTTCTGCAGAAAGGGAAAAATAATAATGCATTCAATTCACCAGCTCAGAAGACCAACGCCTGTTTGTTAGGCCTGCGAATAATAGCGGCCATCAGCCCAAAAAGTGACGACAGAGACAGAGAAGGCCGATGGAGACCACAGAGTGTGGAAGCTAAACAGAGAAATAGTGCGGCCGGTGAGAGATGGCGCCTGAGAGTCACGGTGACGGGATGACGGTCCCTTGATGAATGGGTGGCGGAGGAGGGCGAGATGAGGGGATGATGATGGAGAGGGCAGAAGGCCTTAAATGATTCGTCTGTGATCGCCGTGGTTCCTCGCCTCCCCCTACCGCTGTTCTCCCTCGTTCCCTGGCTTTGCCCCTGCATCCTCACATCTATCTTTCCCTTTTCCCCTCCCCCATATGTTCCTTGTGGCCCCTCCTTCCTCTTAATATCCCTCATATCTGGCTGTTTCGTCTTTTTTTCTCCCTTCTTTTTTCTCTTTTTTAACCTTCCGTTTCCCGACCGCGATCTTCCTTTTGTCTTCTTTGACATCCCTTATATCCGTCCGTGCCGACTCTCTGCCTTTTTTTTTTCTCCATACCTTTCCATCCCTCTTTCTGCCTCTCACCATCTTTATGTTTCTCCGCCCCGGCCCTCACTTAGCAGGGCCTGCGCTAGCGAGCGCATGCTTGCGCTCGGATGTAAATAGATAATGGCAGAGCCCCCGTGCTTGTTGGCTCCAGTTGAATAATGCAGCCCATCCTTAAGACATTGTTGCCAGGCATCACGGGTGACATGCCAGCCCCCCGTCTTCCTGCAATATTGATATACCGCGCCAGAGGAAGGCCAGCCCTCGGCCCGTGTTGGCTTCCATTCGGCATCCTTGCAAGTTACATTCGATGAGGAGACGAGGAGACAAAAAGAAGGGTTGCGTTGAGGAGCAGGCCGCTGTGTTTCTGAGGGGGGGGTCGGTCGGTCTACGCCCACGCCAAACCAAAAGAGACATCTCGTCTCGCGGGGTGTGGTGAACTCAGCCACTAGTTAGCATTCCCCCTGAAGTCTTTGGGACGCCACCCTCTAGCTCTCTCCCTCTCCCCTTCACACAGCTGTGACCTCTAATCCGCAGTGCTGTCCAATCCAATTCAGGGCAGCTAAGTGCCTTCGAGTGAGCTGATTGGTTCTGCGACTCCGCCAGAATAGCCAATGATGGTTTTTAATGGCCCTCTACTTTAGCTAAGGTCGACATGGAAACTTGACAGCGGAGGTCAGTTGCCAGGGGAAAATGAGTCCAATTCTAATTCAAACAACATTAAAAGAGCCGTATAACAGTTTCAGAATAGTTTAGCGCCAGCTAGTATTCGAGACTGGAGAAGAGACAAGTGGAAATGCTATTATTTGAAAGGGTGCATTACCGTAAAGAGGGAAATGGCTGAAAGAGAGCGGGAGAATAAATGACTGGAGAGACAAGAGACTACACAAAATGTCCAAAGAATGTGCCAGAACTTTCCTGACACAATCACCTCAACAGTGTCAGGGGAGAAGAACTAGGGAGGGTTTCAAACCGGGGAGAGAAGACGGAACTTTAACGGGATCCTGTCTCGTTATTCCTGTTCCTGCTCGTTACCCATTTTGCTGAGACTGTCTCCGACTTTTGAAGAAGAAAAAAAAGGATTGGCCCCAAGGGGCCGTTTTGGGGAGCTGTTTGTACACTCCTGTTTCTCCTCTCCCATCTCTGTCAGGGAGCGAAGAGAGTGAGGGGGGGGGGAGGTGTGGTGTAGGGAGAGAAAGTGAGGCAAAGACAGAGTGAGAGAGTGAGTTAGAAAGAGAGAGAGTAAGGCAACGAGCGAGGGAGAGAGATAAAGAGAGAGGCGGGACAGTGTTTGATCAGAGGGCCTGCTGAGTCAGTCACAGTGGGATGCGTGAGCGATGGGGGGATGTGTGCCGTGCTGAGGAGGTCCAATAGATACACAGAGAAATGGAAAGAGATGGGAAAAGAACTGAAGCACTCTCCGGCCCGTCTTCCTGCATGAAGGTGTCTTTCACACGTCGACTCTTAGTACAGACACACACACACACACACACACACTCTCTCTCTCTTTCTCGCCCCGATCTCTTCAGTGGCTCTATTTCTTACCGAGGCCGCGGTGCGAGCGGCAGACATCCCGTCATATTCCCCACCGGAGCCCTAGTGGAGGTGTGTGGCCGCCGCGCGAACTGTCAGCTGGTTTTCCCTGTGGCTCACGCATGCCGAGAGTGGAACTTCTCTTCGCACACTCACCTCTGTAGACCCATAGCAGGATTGTGTGTGTGCGTGTGCGTGCTTCTGCGTGTGTGTGCGCTTGTGTGTGTGTGTGTGTGTGTGTGTGTGTGTGTGTGTGTGTGTGTGTGTGTGTGTGTGAGTGTGTGGTGTGCGCGCGTGTGTGTAGGTGGCCATGCCCTCCGCAAAAGAGTAAACCCAGGTCTCTGGCCGTACGCTTCGTGAGGAAAAAAACGAAAGGTGGGCCGCCTTAATATCTGTCCATGTTAATATCCAACAGGAGACAGTCAAGGCGAAGTGGCTCCGGCCCAGTGTGGGCCTCTGGGTGTTT
>CM030182.1:7893466-7900966 GCA_017639675.1 Aplochiton taeniatus | reverse complement strand
GTGTGTGTGTGTGTGTGTGTGTGTGTGTGTGTGTGTGTGTGATTCCTTTGTGCGTCTTGTACCTGTGTGTCGTTTTGAGGTTATGGAAAATCTAATAAAAGAGAAGTGCCTGCCAAGGTCTGTGTTTGTACGCACGTGTGTGTGTGTGTGTGTGTGTGTGTGTGTGTGTGTGTGTGTGTGTGTGTGTGTGTGTGTGTGTGTGTGTGTAGTATGTGCTTGCGCGCGTCTTTGAGCGAGCCTGAGTTAGAGAGTGGGGGGCTGCAGAGGCTGTTTATTGATAGTCGTGTCTGATGGGGGAGACGAGGACGGATTGCAATCGCACACAAGCCTATAAAATACTCTACACTTTCTCCACCCGGCAACAAACGGCAGAGAGAGAGAGAGAGAGAGAGCGAGAGAGAGCAAATCCGGGCTTTGACAGAGGCCAGTGCCAGGGGACCTAAGCTTTGGGCCAAGGTGCCACGTGTAACCGCTCCAGCCCAAGCCCACCACCACCACAGTGCATCGGGATCAGTGCTGCTTCAGACTACACAGCCACTTCACCGTGCACCTTGGCAGGAGTCCTCTCTCTCTCTCTCTCTCTCTCTCTCTCTCTCTCTCTCCCTCTCTCCCTCTCACCCCGAGAACATCTCTCCACGGCCAGTCGGTTCACACACAGAGCTCCGAACCAAACCGCCTGCTCCTGCCTCCTTCCCTTCCTGCGGGGCTCTCTCTCTCTCTCTTCCAGATGAAATCCACAGTGTAGCCGCAGCTTCAGACGGAGGGTGCTCTGCGGCACTCTGCAGTTTGTTGTCCGCCCAAACTGCATCAGCATGCTGTGGACTGTTTAGTGCAGAGAACCGTTTTTTTTTGTGTGTGTGTGTGTGTGTGTGTGGGGGGGGGGTTGGCTGGCGTTACACTGTCCGTACAAAAAAAATGAAATGGCGTCATTAGTGCCAGCATGTCTAACCAATCTGTTTGTTTGTTGTCACGTGGATTGTTCTCGGCTTAAACAGCTGCCCAATGGGTTCAGAGCAGGGGGCCAGGGAGGGGTAAGCGTTACGGCTATGTTCTGAAGCGGGGTTGAGCGTGTGTGGACCGCCATGGTCCCTGAGGGGGTGCCTCCTCAGCTCCGTAGGCATTCTGAAAGCCCCCTGGTGGAGGAGGAGAGCTGACGCCCCCCCCGGACTCCCCCCCCCCCCCCGCGCCCAGGGCCAATGGCCGTGCTCCGTTATGCCCGTAATCCACTGAGTGTTTATAATGTAACGTTTGCACTCCACTGCCCCTCAGCCTCTCCCTCCGCCTTAAGGGAATTGATTTCTGCTGCGCCGATGCCCTTTAACGCCCTCCCTGCCCCCCCCCCCTCTCTTCCATCCCCTCTATCTCTATCTATGCGGTTTCCACTTGTTTTTCTCTCTGTCATTTTTGGTAACACTCCCTACGTCCCTCTGACAACGCGTCCCACTTTCTGGATGTGTCCGCTGGCTCTTCTTCCTTTTTTTTTTCTCTCCTTCTCTCATCCCTTGTTTTCCCTCTCTCTTCCCTCCGTCATGCCGGCTTGTTCCACAGCTTAGTCTCTAAGCCCCTAGCTAGTCTCCTGCTCTCCATTTTGCCTCGCACTCCCGTGTCCTCCCTTTCATCTCCCTCTCACTTCACGACTTTCTTTGCCCCCCTCCTCATGCGTCTTCACAGGCCACAACTTTACGCAGTTCCCCCTCGCGTTCTCCCCGGTCTTTTCTTTTCGTCTGCTGTTGGATTCCCTCTCTCCCTGGCTTGACTTTGCAGGCTTCAGTCTGTCGCTCCTCTCGCTGGGTTTCCACCTCAGCCCTCCTCTCCGAGCGCGTCCCTGTGGGGCTCCTCTCCACCGTCAGCGGGCGTCGCCCCCTGTGTGTGCCCTCGTTCCACCACCCGGGCGTGGGGCCAGTGCCAGTCGTGGACGGTGGATCCTCCGTGGCGCCGGTCTCACCGTGTCCAGACCTCGCTGTGTGACCAGCTGGCCTCCCGGCGCCAGCCGCCCTAATCCCACGCAGCCCGGCTCCAGATTCAGAAATTACCCGGATCAGCACTTTGCCATGTCTCTTAGTGAGGAACCTGGAGTGGATTTTTCGTTGCTGTCATTGTTGATTTTCACCACTGGGATAATCAATATTGTTTTCTGACACACTTGAACTACCAAAGTAACCCCCGTGCTCTTCACACATGCACACACTCCTACACACACAAACACACACACACACACACACACACACACATACATACACACACACACACACACACACACACACACACACACACACACACACACACACACTGTAACATCCACAAGCCATCGTCTTCTCTCCCCTCCATCCCTGCAGTTATTACTACTGAGCTGCCACATTCATTTAATTTCCTTCCCCGCAAACTCATCTGTATTAAACTGAGTCGGTCTCATCACTTTGGTGCTAAAAGGGAATATAATAGCAAGGCTCGGAATAGA
The DNA here is from genome assembly GCA_017639675.1 of Aplochiton taeniatus. Classification (NCBI taxonomy): domain Eukaryota; kingdom Metazoa; phylum Chordata; class Actinopteri; order Galaxiiformes; family Galaxiidae; genus Aplochiton; species Aplochiton taeniatus. The sequence continues at coordinate 7,898,508 of CM030182.1, read as the reverse complement.
ACAGAAGTGGCCGCAGTCTGTGCTCGAAACGTCAATATCATTTAAACAGGAAGGATTTGAAGAAAAGCAGAGTAGAGACGTGGAGAAATATGATGGTACCCTTCCACAGGAAAGTAAGAACCTACAATTCTCTCTGAAATAACTGACAAAAGTAATTGGCATCCATTATTGTTTTTCCATGTTTGCATTAGATTTTTGATTCAACGGAATATTTAAAATAATACATCTGAAAATGGCTTGGACAAAAATGATGGGGTTCTTAACCTAATATTTTGGGCCACGACCTTTACAGGCTACCAGTGCAGTGAAGCGTTTGCTGTAGCTCAATGAGACTCCTGCTTCTGTCAACAATTAGTTTGGCCCACTCTTCATGAGCAAACTGCACCAGATGTCTCAGGTTCGAAAGGTGCCTTCTCCAGACTGCATGTTTCAGCTCTTTCCATAGATGTTCGACAGGATTCAGATGAGGGATCACAGAAAGCCTCTTCAGGAGAGTCCAATGTTTTGTGCTTTTCCATTCATGGGTGCTTTTCGCTGTGGGTTTCGGGTCATTATCCTGTTGGAGGAGCCATGACCTGTGACATGTGAAACATAGCGTTCTGACACTGGGCAGTAGGTCTCCCTTCAGAATGCCTTGATAGTACTGACATTTTGTTGTGCCCTTCCCAGATCCAAGGCACCCCATGCCAGACGCACTAAAGCAGCCCCAAAACAGAACCCAGCCTCCTCTGTGTTTCACAGCAGGTATGTTGCTCTCATATTTTTCTCTGTAAATGTACCTGATGTCACTTGCCAAGAAGCTCGACCTAGTTTTCACTCATCTGTCCAAAGGAAGCCGTGTGGCTTGTCTGGTAATGTCTGTTCATGTTTTTCGTTTCTCAAGTCCTTCTGGGTCTTCTTCCATGGAGCCCACTGTCACTCAAAAAGCGACGGATGGTGCTGTCACTGGCACTGATGTACATTTTCCTTCCTTCCTTGGAGTTTAGCTTGGACCCCTTTGGAAGTTTTCCGTGGCTCTTTTTCTACCATTCGGGTCGATGTTCTATAGAACCATGGAGCTGAAACCTCTTAATTATATTCGCAGGAACATCAAATTGCTTGGAGATAATCTTAACGCCTTTATCTTTAATGTGCTGGTCAATCATTTTCTTTCTGATCTTCTCAGACAGCTCTCTCCTTTGCTTTGTCTGGTCCATGTTCAGTGTGGTGCACCCGATGATGCCAAACAGCAGCATTTAAATAGGCTGAATGACTCATTCTAAGATTGACGACGTGTGATTCTAATTAAAGAAAACAGTTTGTTTGAAATGTCACAACAATCCAATTATTTATACTCGTTTCTAATGGGTACAGCAAATCCGTCCAGGCAATTTAAAAGATCTTTAGAAAAAGCATGAACCATTTTATTTCTATTTTCACCGTTTTTTGCTTTATTGGGTGACATACCAAAGGCATGCAGTAATATGTGAGAACATAGATTCTAATCTAATTCCCATCCCTTTTTCAGGAGCAATGGAGCATTTTGTCAATGAGCTGTAAGGGCACCAACACATGTGTCCAATGTCTGCGTCTCCACATTTTTGGACCAAACATCTCCGGGTCCTCCATCTGCCCGCTGCTTGTTGAGACTCGCCGTGCGAGCACTGCCTTGACCTCTAGCATCTGCTCCTGACCTTTCCCCCTCGCCAAACCCATCCCAGACGCGTTGGCCGTGAAGGAGGGCCCGTATTGCGCCGACCCATAGTGCCCCCGACAGATTGGCCCTGAAGTTTGCGGAAACTAAACGAACAGATTCTGACCAGCTGCTTTACTGGAGCGTTTACCCAGGTGGTTAAGGCTTTCAGAAAGAAAGAAAAAAACTGCCCTTTCTGAATTATTAAGCATTTTTCACGGTGCAGCGTTTCTTTAAAAAGCCCTGGCTGCCATTTAGCCCCTTCATTACAGGGGAGCGATGGCCCTGACACGGGAGCCCACGGCAGGGGGGCCGAGCGTTTTGCCCGACTCCAATTGAACTGCCATTTAAAAGAGGGCAGGCTTGTCTAAATGGCAGCGGCCCACGATTACGTTTATCCCTTTGGATGGAGGAGTGGCGGGGTGTGTTCCACAGAGGGAGGTGATGGACAATGCAGTAGAGGTACAGTACCTCCAAGAAAACATGTGCAGTACAGCGCGCTGTATTCTGTCATCTTTATGTCGACAAAAGTCCATCGCCAAGAATCCCATCCCCTGCCCCAGATATTCGAAGAGCTTTTTTCTCTCCCAAAGGAATACATCTATCAAAACAGATGACAGTTTGCCAGAAAATGGTGGAACAGTTTCTCACTGGTATCCCACGGTGTCATTACTAATTTACTACGAGCCGCTGTGCTATTAGCCAGCGAATGAAAAGGCCAAACTATGAAAATGAATGAAACAATTCCCTGCGATGGTGACCAATGTGTAAAAGGGGCATGCTGTGTGCTCCTTTGTGAAGGTGCCACTTTTCGTTTGTGCTCACATTCCACTTGTGTCACGATCAAAACCAAGCTGCATGTATCACAGTCCTACTGGCGGGCTCGTCAGCGCCGTCATCAAGCAATCACGCACTGTGTGTTTGCGTATCTGTGTGTGCATACACTCACGCGTGTGTTTGCGTGTGTGTGTGTGTGTGTGTGTTTTCCAGTGCTTTGGCGTTGTTAATTACTGTTTTTCAAAGCTAATTCCAAGGCAAATCATGTCCTGCCTTTGACAAGCTACACTTAACTTTGACTTAATAACATTCAGAAGGATACAGAACTATATTTAGGTATTTAAATTTCTCCTTTGAGTAGTTCCAATCCCAGATGACGTTATTTTATATGCATGAGTTTGTTTTCCACTTGAGCTGTTTAATTGTGGGCGTGTCCTACTTTGCTGGAAACACACACACACACACACACACACACACACACACACAATAAGAAAAAAGGGTTTGAGTGAATTATGTTGAGCAACATTTACTGATAAAACCAAGACACAAGGCAGACCTTTCAGTTCAGGGCTTTTGATTGTCATCACACTGCAGTATTGCAAATATACGTCTATGAAATATGTTCAATGTGTTTTTGTATATGTGCATGTGTATCCGTGTGTGTGAACACGTGTGTGTGTGTGTGTGTGTGTGTGTGTGTGTGTGTGTGTCTGTGTTGTATCCACTGTACGTAAATGAAAACAGGGCAGGGAAAGAGCAGAGGTACACTGCTGCATTGGTTATACCTGGAAAAGCAACCATTATTCGCCCATGGTCCTATACAGACCTCATTCACCTTGCTTTTGTGTCTCCGTGGGATTATTAGTTAAGTGCGGGGGTTCCGGTTTATGTGTGTGTGTGTGTGTGTGTGTGTGTGTGTGTGTGTGTGTGTGTGTGTGTGGTTGTAATGTGTAAGACAAGCAAGGCCAAGGGAGTTGAAATCAAAGAGCTACATAAGGAGAGTGAAGTAAGGAGAGAGAAAGACAGAGGGATCCTTTCAAAGGGTGGATGTGATATTACTCTATTTCTTTCTCTCTCCCTCTCTCTCTCTCACACACACACACACACACACACACGCACACACATACTTATAGTTCGGAGGTCCGGCTCCATTACGAGAAGCAGAGTGAGAGTGAGAGACAGAGATGGAGTGTGAAAAATTGATGTGCCCTACTTACACCAGCAGAGTAGGTACGTAAAAGGGGGAGGGGGGGGGTGAGGAGGGAGGAAGGAGAGCCGTGTGGGATGGAACGGAAGGCGGGCTGGCCTCCATGGTTTCATCACACCGGGTGGCGTTTGCGTCTGACAGACCTGTGTGCTGAGGCTGAAGGACAGAGACTGTGAGGATACGTTCAGCCATGTGTGTGGTTGTGTGCGCCTGCAACACATGTGGTCTTGTGCCTCAGTCTGTGTGTCAATGTGTGTGTATGTCAGAGTGTGTGTGTTTAAGTTTTTGTGTGTGTGTGTGTGTGTGTGTGTGTTTAAGCTTCTCTGAGGCTTAGTGCCATGGTTGTGTGCCCCCGTTGCCCAATTAAGTTCAATGCCTCGGCTAGTTTCTTTGTGAGCAACAATACAACTAGCTACGCTATGAAACACACAAACTCACAAACACACACACACACACACACACACACACACACACACACACACACACACACACACACACACACACACACACACACACACACACTAACCATCACCACTAGCCCGGACCTCTGGAGCTCCACAGAGCTCTCATTAGCCCCCTCACACACACAATTGGCAGTATTTGACCAAGCGGCACCTGTGGATGGCAACACGCTGCCCTGCCATTTAAATGAGTTGGGGAGCTACGCTGCTCCCTAAAGGAGTCAGCAAAAGAGCCATACTTTTTAATAAACGGACTTCAGAGGGGAGGCAGAAGGGGGGGGGGGGGGTGTAGATTGGAGCAGGCTGAATATGTTCCACACAGGCCGACAAGTCTTTGGTTCTCCATGATCTTACAAACATCTGGCGCTCCCGCGTGCACTGGGATGGCAGGGCCCGGCTGGTGCAGTCGTCCGCTGAGGACAGACAACGACCCCGCCGTCGAAGGCCCGGCGTCCTGAGTCGATGCGAACATAAGGGGTGCTGATGGGATTTGTTGTTTCATAGCGTGCGCCACCTGTCAATGCATCTTTATTCCTCTGCCAGCCTCCCCCCACCCCCATTCCGCCACGCCCCAGCCCTGTCTCCCACTCCTCTCGTTGGTGCGGTTTCCCTGATGACACCACTCCTGTTTGAGTGACAGTCGGGCTGTCGCCACGGCGCTCTTTCCCCAGAGCCGGTCTTTGGGATGTGACAGCCTTCCTTTGTTCGTATCATTAGCATTTACTGTGGCACCTCATCGCAGGACTCGGCAATTCACTGCATCTGTGCTCAGAGAGAGAGAGAGAGAGAGAGAGAGAGAGAGAGAGAGAGAGAGAGAGAGAGAGAGAGAGAGAGAGAGAGAGAGAGAGAGAGAGAGAGAGAGAGAGAGAGAGAGAGAGAGAGAGAGAGAGAGAGAGAGAGAGAGAGAGAGAGAGAGAGAGAGAGA
>CM030182.1:7868466-7883466 GCA_017639675.1 Aplochiton taeniatus | reverse complement strand
TTAAGCAAACTCAGCCCCCCCACCCCCCAAATTGAAACTCCTTCCTTGTCCGTCAGCCCTTGTGACGGCTCTCAGACGTGTTGTCTTTCAGTCTAAATTAATATCATCGGTGTGAAGTATGAAATATTGATCGTCGAGTGCCTCACGTTCTTGTCAGTTTGGGGATCTGGAGACTGTCGTTGATGGATGCCTACTGTGAGCAACATGGAGGGATGGATAAAGACAGAGAGGGAGAGAGGGAGAGGGAGAGGGAGGGAGAGAGAGAGAGAGAGAGAGAGAGAGAGAGAGAGAGAGAGAGAGAGAGAGAGATAGAGAGAGAGTGTCAAGTGATGCGCATTTGTTTGTGCATCTGTTTCCATTTGTTTGCGTGTATGTGTGTGTGTGCTATAATGGGAAAATAACACTTTGAGATGCGCCACTGTACACTTAACTTTTGCCTAGACTGCTCTGATGTATAGGTGCCTGCCAAACATCTGACCTCACACTGATCTCTGTCAAATGTTTCTTGATAAGTGATACAGTTGCACCCAAATGGGTGACCTCTGTGTTCAGCTGGAAGTTCCCCTTGCACCCTGCGGTTTCATTGTTATACAGCAGGAAAGCCCCTGATAAAGAGTAAGGTGACCAGGGAAGAACTAGAGATTAAAGCCACCTCATTCACAAGCGGCGATCTCACTGGTGGACCAAAGACAATTCGACCCCTCTCTCCTGTCTGGATACACTGTTAGCTGTACCATTGAAAGTTGGGAGTTAAACTTGGTGACTCCCCAGGCATGCATGCATAAACCATTACTTTAACTTAGGGAAATTCGTTTTTTGTTCAAAGTCCTTCTTCCACGTCCTACCGGGTAATTTCCTCCACAGTGCGCCCATGCACGCGTGCGTGTGTGCGGGCGTGCGTGCCCGTCTGTGTAGGTCAGGTTGGAGCGTGCCACGGGTGGAGTTGTCTTTGTCCGCTCCAGCGAGCGGAGGGCAGCGCTAAGCCATTTAGCTAATGAGACACAGCGACCTGGCCTGGCGAGGGAGAGACAACCGGGGCCGAGGCTCCGACTCTGCCCTCCCATCAGCACCGTGCCGCCGGAGTTCAAAAACGCACCGCTGCCGTTAGCCCTCCCACCACCTGCGGTGCAAGGCCATCGTGGAGCGCGCCAGACGCCGTGTCCGCCCCCAGCTCACGGCTCACGCCGCTGGCTCTTTGTCGCGAGCTCACGTCTGCCGGAGCGGGCATGGAAGGAGATCTCCCGCGACACGACGCCACCGTCGTTCGGAGAACAGTGAGCGTGGTTGACAGACAGAGGCGGAGCCACGTTTCACCCTTTCTCTCTCTGGTGGAGTTGGGTCTTTAATTACCATTCACAGCGCCCGCTGGTATCACTTAGCTATGCTCTGCTCAGAGGCGAGCACCCAGACTGGCCATGGGGGGGGGGGGTCCCATTCAACGTCCTGTCGGGGCCTGAATTCACACCGCAAGATGGATTCTAGTCGCTGTTGTGCTTGGGATCGTGTTTGCCACCAGGCGTCTCACACAATCACCCATCCTCATCCTCGTCTCATTCTCCTCAAGGCGGCATTCTCCGTTGGTGGTATTTAGATTGATTTCCATTCACCTCGACGGGTGTGTGTGTGTGTGTGTGTGTGTGTGTGTGTAGAGGTGGGTCATGAAAGAAGAATGAAATAATCACCTAGTTTCTAATGATGTCGCTCCACATCACCGGGAGCGAATGCCGCCCTCGTCGGTCTGCTACCCACACAAACAGGCGGTCAGGCATGCACGCACACATACACACATTTTGCCCATCACAATACACACACACCCACACACACACACATACACACGCCAATAAATGGAAGGAATGAGGAGAAAGAAGAGATGAAGGACATTAGTGAGGGAAGGAAAAAAGGATGGTCGGAGCTGTGACATTCTTTGTCAAACCTCTTAGCAGCGTTTTTCTCTTACGGATTAATGAGTGTTCGACCGCCGCTCTTTAGTGTGTGTGTGTGTGTGTGTGTGTGTGTGTGTGTGTGCGTGCGTAAGATAGAATTGGGATTGGGGAAGAGGGTGACTGGCACTTTTAGTTTGCTCTGTCTCTTTCCAGCCACCATTTAATTGGGGGCAGCTGGGTAAGAACATTGGGCATTGTGGCGGAGCCCGGATGTTAAAGGACTGTTCCGCTGCTAGGCTCAGCCGTGGCAGTGGAATCTGAATGGCCTCTGAGAGGGAAAGAAAAAATATTTCTCTCATGAACTATGTTACGGAGTACAAAGCGATACCCAAATGCAGAGCACAGACACAGGAGATAGGATGAGGTTTGGAGGTTTATTGTGGTGAGAGGCTGGGAGGTGAGAAACGGCTGGTGAATGGAGTGAGCAGGCAGGTTGGCAGGCCGGCAAGCAAGCAGGTAGACGAGGAATGGTCCTGGGCACAAGGAGACAAGGATTCATTCTCACAGTCACAGAAAGACACGGCTTAAACCGCTTTTACAATAGCGGTCTGACGTTACTACCACTGGAATGTAGACCACAATCTCACAATGAGTGGAATGAAACCCGGGGTAGATATACTGCAGAATGGATGAGTTGATTGAAGGCAGGTGGGCTGATGGAAACGAGGAGCAGGTGTGTAGGAGCTGGAGAGGGAGGCAGACCCGCCCCTGCCACGGACTAACACAGAGAGACCAGCAGGGGGGGCACAGAAGGAACACACCAAATACGGCTCAGGCCGTAATAACTATCTCATTTTACAAAAGTTAGTCATTATAAATAGCTGAAAGATTTCTTATTACTCTGTTACAATACAACTGTTTTCTCACTGCACTTATCGTAGCTATAAAAGAGCAGGAGAACAAACATTTTAACCTTTCAGTCGAGGTTCCACACGTCGAGACTTTTGTGTAGATTAATAATAATAAAAACAATAAGGTCTATTTGAATCTCCGGTTTTAAGTGAGAAATGTCACAAAATGTCATCTGCGCCAGTAGTTTGGGCCCTGAATCCATAACCAACGTGGGGAACACTGACATTAGCAACATTCCTTTTAATGTCAGAGCCAAGACTCTTAGCCACCCGTTATCACACAGAGCAGGGGACACAATCTTTAGGACTATTGGCACTTTTGGATCCTCAGTCCAGTTGAGCCAATGGTGACATTTAGTCAGTAGCACTGTGCGCGAGTAATCTCCAGCAAAAGCTACATGACATCCGATAGTTCCATGGATGTCAACGTACAAGCATCTACAATATATGTACATAGTATGTATAAAAGATGTTTGTGTGTATATATATATATATATATATATATATATATATATATATACACACATATATACAGTGGGGCCAAAAAGTGTTTAGTCAGCCACTGATTGTGCAAGTTCTCCTACTTAGAAAGATGAGAGAGGTCTGTAATTTTCATCATAGGTACAATTCAACTATGAGAGACAAAAATGAGAAAAAAAATCCAGGAAATCACATTGTAGGATTTTTAAAGAATTTATTTGTAAATTATGGTGGAAAATAAGTATTTGGTCAATAACAAAAGTTCAACTCAATACTTTGTAACATAACCTTTGTTGGCAATGACAGAGGTCAAACGTTTCCTGTAAGTCTTCACCAGGTTTGCACACACTGTAGCTGGTATTTTGGCCCATTCCTCCATGCAGATCTCCTCTAGAGCACTCATGTTTTGGGGCTGTCGCTGGGCAACACGGACTTTCAACTCCCTCCACAAATTTTCTATGGGGTTGAGGTCTGGAGACTGGCTAGGCCACTCCTGGACCTTGAAATGCTTTTTACGGAGCCACTCCTTCGTTGCCCGAGCGGTGTGTTTGGGATCATTGTCATGCTGGAAGACCCAGCCACGTTCCATCTTCAATGCTCTCACTGATGGAAGGAGGTTTTGGCTTCAAATCTCACGATACATGGCACCGTTCATTCTTCCCTTAACACGGATCAGTCGTCCTGTCCCCTTTGCAGTAAAACAGCCCCAAAGCATGATGTGTCCACCCCCATGCTTCACAGTAGGTATGGTGTTCTTGGGATGCAACTCAGCATTCTTCTTCCTCCAAACACGACGAGTTGAGTTTTGACCAAAAAGTTCTATTTTGGTTTCATCTGACCACATGATATTCTCCCAATCCTCTTCTGGATCATCCATATGCTCTCTGGCAAACTTCAGACGGGCCTGGACATGTACTGGCTTAAGCAGGGGGACACGCCTGGCACTGCAGGATTTGAGTCCCTCTCGGCGTAGTGCGTTACTGATGGTAGCCTTTGTTACTTTGGTCCCAGCTCTCTGCAGGTCATTCACCAGGTTCCTCCGTGTAGTTCTGGGATTTTTGCTCACCGTTCTCATGATCATTTTTACCCCACGGGATGAGATCTTGCGTGGGGCCCCAGATCGAGGGAGATTATCAATGGTCTTGTATGTCTTCCATTTTCTTACAATTGCTCCCACAGTTGATCTATTCACCCCAACCTGCTTGCCTATTGCAGATTCACTCTTCCCAGCCTGGTGCAGGTCTACAATTTTCTTCCTGGTGTCCTTCGACAGCTCTTTGGTCTTGGCCATGGTTGAGTTTGGATTCTGACTGTTTGAGGCTGTGGACAGGTGTCTTTTATACAGATAACGAGGTCAAACAGGTTCCATTAATACAGGTAACGAGTGAAGGACAGAAGAGCTTCTTAAAGAAGAAGTTACAGGTCTGTGAGAGCCAGAAATCTTGCTTGTTTGTGGGTGACCAAATACTTATTTTCCACCATCATTAACAAATAAATTCTTTAAAAATCCTACAATGTGATTTCCTGGATTTTTTTTCTCATTTTTGTCTCTCATAGTTGAAGTGTACCTATGATGAAAATTACAGACCTCTCTCATCTTTCTAAGTAGGAGAACTTGCACAATCAGTGGCTGACTAAATACTTTTTGGCCCCACTGTATATATATATACAGTATATGTATATTCCCCACAGAATCTAAATACGGTCATAATAGCTTCATCTTCTGGATAACAATCCTGATCAACCCCCCACCATCCCTGCATCATGCCATCATGTCTAACGTTGCTAAGGATAGCATAATGACAAACACTCACCATAGCTACTGAAATTTAGATGGCTGATGAGACTCCCTTGGACTGTTATGTTTTGATCACAGCCACGTAAACCATGCCTAAGACACTTTGAAAGAACCCTTAAAATAAGCACAGCTTGATCTCTGAACGGTGACTCACCTGGTGAACACCGTAGAGATGGTGGATCACGTGTCCAACAGGAGCTGACAGGTAGAGTTTATTGGACGTCCAGTTAATCCCTGGACTGGGTTCACCCTAGCAAAAGGATGTTGTCGGATTCATTTCCATTATTTTGCCAAACAACACTGCCTATTCAGACAGGGGTTTCATCGGGGTTTAAAGTGTTTGAAATATGAAATGTGCCAATTGTGTTACATGATACTAAATTCGGAGCTATTACGTGAATTGCACTGCCAGTTGAATGTATGTCGCGAACATGCCAACTCACAACCCTAGTTTTTTGTTTTGAACACACGCACATACACCTACAGCCCTCCTGATTCAATATGAATATGTATCAGTGGACAGAGCAATCTTTAGGTTGTGCGTAACGTGTCTGAGCAGGCAGAGCGCCTGCCACTGACAGAGGGGAAAGTGGCGTGACAGCGTTGACCTTCCAGACCAAGGTGAATAATGAACTCTCTGTCCGGCCTTTGGAGAAGGAGGGAGGCAGACCACGTGACCTCACCCGGCACACACAGAGGGGCTGCGTGTTGTGGGGGACGTCCCCTAGTCTCACCACTGCTAAAAGGTAAAAAAATAAATAAATAAAAGCAGAAGGGCACCCCAACACACTCTGGATGACTCAAATCATCTGGCCCAAAACGAGTGTCAAGCAATCCATCGCGAAAGACATTTCATCTGTAATTACTCCCGCAAACATATGCAAATGGGGCAAACAGAGGAATGCTAATTCGGCAGGTGGGCCGTGACGGATGTTCCGCCCTGTGGTTCCACCGTCAGCGGGGACGGCTGCGTCACGGCAACTCCTGCCGCCCGTCAGATAAACAAACTCTTCCCTGGCTGGTTTGCTGCGTCCCGCTCTCCTCCTCTCAGCTCTAATAGCTGGCCAATGGAGAAGAACAGTGGAGATAGGCAGAGAGAGGCTGAATGGGGAAGAACAGTGGAGATAGGCAGAGAGAGGCTGAATGGGGAAGAACAGTGGAGATAGGCAGAGAGAGCCTGAATGGGGAAGAACAGTGGAGCTAGGCAGAGAGAGCCTGAATGGGGAAGAACAGTGGAGATAGGCAGAGAAAGGCTGAATGGGAAACAAAGGCGCCCAGTGACCTGTCACTCAGCAATCGAACGGGAGCTGACTCATACGTCTTGCTCCTCTCTCCCACTCCCTCTCTCTCTCTCTCTCTCTCTCTCTCTCTCTCTCTCTCTCTCTCTCTCTCTCCGTCTCTGTCTATCACTCCCCACTGTAGGCTGAAGTCATATCTTGCCAAAAAAAACTCCGTTCCCCATTCACACAAATCTCTCTCTCTCTCTCTCTCTCTCTCTCTCTCTCTCTCTCTCTCTCTCTCTCTCTCTCTCTCTCTCTCTCTCTCTCTCTCTCTCTCTCTCTCTCTTTCTCTCTCTCTCTCTCTCTCTCTCTCTCTCTCACACAATTATATTCATCTTCATAATAGGTCTGTTTGAAGGGTTAGTTTGTGTCCCCGTACTTTTGATCATGTGCCGTGCTTCTCTTGATGAACTGCATCTGGCCATGAGTGCTGTGTGTTTCTTTGAACACTGAATTTTAAACTCAATTAGCTCCGCACAGGACCACTCACACACACACACACACACAAACACACGCACCCACACACACACACACACACACAGACTCATGCATGTGCACGCTCACACACTTACACAAACACACACACAAACACAACGCACGCGCATGCATGCTAATTGCGCGGCTGCTCAAGTGGTAGACCTAATTGGGGCCAGTGGCCGAGTGAAAGGAATAATGAAGCTTTGATGACTTCACCATCGCAAGTTCACACGACTCTGACATCACACACCCCCTCAGCGTGACCCCCCGTAGCCCCGGGTCACACCGGTGGAGCCATCCACTGACGAAGTGGAAGGAGGAAAGGTTCGACCGGGTGGCGTGACGCGGGGGAGACGTGTCACGTCGGGCACCAAGGAGAGGCGAGGAGAAGCCTCGCCCGACGAGATGACATTTTGATCGGCCAAACACGCCCAGGGGCGACAGTTTATCAGCGACCGGTCTAGATTATTCATCCCTACAAATGTAGCCCCCACCACTTAGACTACATCCCTTATGTGTGTCTTGTGAACACCGTTCTCTCTGTGTCTATCCAAACGAAAGGCTGGAGCATTTATAATACACCTAGGGCCAGGTTTGTGTGTGTAAAACACGTGTAAACGTCATACCACCCGCCACACAATTGTCCAAGCTCAGCTTGTGGTGGCATGGAGGATTGCGTCTTTCAAACGTGTAATTTGGCGCCCCTGAGCGATGAAGGGGGCTGTGGCTGCGTCTCTGTGAGGACGCTCTGGATCACGCCTGAAGCCACTTCCTCTGACATGCCCCAATGCTAATAGTCCTGCTGTAGGGGCCGCAATGAAGTCAACGAAGTCAATTTTTATTGTTCCTTTGTTATTATCCTATGTTTGTGTTTGAGTGTGCACCCTCCACAGGTGGCGAGGGCGCTATTCTATAAATACTCAAACTCAAACACACTGCACACTCAAACACAAACATAGGATAATAACAAAGGAACAATAAAAATTGAAATCAACTTCATTGCGGCCCCTACACCTGCTGTAACTGCCCCATCCATGGAGAGGCTACCCATTCATTTCCAAGCCCCTACTTATTCTCCCTAGTTCACTCCACACACACACACACACACACACACACACACACACACACACACACACACACACACACACACACACACACACACACACACACACACACTTTAATGTCCAATGAAACAACATAATCATAACATGCATAAGATTACATATGTTAAGTCCTAATCAGTGAACACAGTCAGTGTTTGCATCTAATCTGGCCATAAAGAATGACTCAGATTGGCTCTCAGCTGGGGGTTGAATGGGCAGGAACTCCAAAGTCGCATTTGGAAGAAAAAAGAAAAGAAAATCTCTCAGCTCCTTCGCATTCTCCCTCTCTCTCTCTCAAACGCAAACACACACACACACACACACACACACACACAGATACACACACACACACACACACGCACATCTCATAGTAAATACCAACAAAGAAGCTGGCTCGTTGCTGCCTGGCCCTGAGGTTCGGGTGGTGGTTGTGGTTTATTTACCAGCAGAGTGGGAATGAATTAATCCTGACTCAAATTGCCCGCTTGTGACTGCAAAACAACAGGAGGTCATTTGGGGCACTCTGATGAACTCTGCTGGGTTTGCCGTAGACGTGTTTTGGTCGTGTTGCCGTTGCAAGCGTTTAGTTGACACGTCGTCCTCATTTATGTCCTCATCGGCTGTCTGTGAGTTGGCGGGGAGAGAGAGAAAAAGAAAAAGAGAAGGGGGAGAAAAGGTATTGACGAGCAAGGAGGCAAAGGCGTGGACGAGTGAGGGAGGAACGTAAGAGAAGGGAACGTTCAGGGAGATGCATGCGAGAAAGACAAGGGGGGGGGGGGGTATTAAGTCGGTGTGTGAAAGTGATAGATGGATGGATGGAGAGGGAGGGAAGGAGGGGAGAGGAGGGAGCGGGGCGCTGCTGGAGAAGTGTTTAATGAGAGCCAAGGGACCTTGATTTGATGTGTTTGTGTGTTTGTGTCTGGGTTTGTGTTTGTGTGTGTGTGTGTGTGTGTGTATGTGAGAGAGAGAGAGAGAGAGAGAGAGAGAGAGAGAGAGAGGGGGAGAGATAAAGTGAATAAGAGCGGTAAAGGATATGAAAAATTGTTTCCTGTCAGGTGAGTGCTGGGGAGGGAGTTGGGGTATAATTGTTTTGCCCTAACTCTGAAAAAAATGAAAAGACTATATAATAGAGAGAGTGTGTGTGTGCGTGTGTGTGTGTGTAGGGGAGGGGGGTGGGGAGTTTTTCTGTGCACTCATTTGTGTTATCCCACATGAGCTCATGCCATCATTACAATTTCCAATTCCAATGTCAAACACTGACATAAGGGCACATGGTCTTAAGGAACACCTGGGTCCATTGACACACACACACACACACGCATACACACACACACACACACACACACACACACACACACACACACACACACACACACACACACACACACACACATCTCTCCTTATCTTTACACAGTCCATGAGAGCACCCTCAGATACAATCCATTGAAGTAGAAGCCAGACCTCCACCTGTTATGCCCCGTGTGTCCTCCTCCTCTCATTGTTACCCCCCCCCCCCCATCCTCCCATCCTCAATTTCTGCCTTCCTCCAGGTCTCCTATCTCTTCTATCTCAGTTGGATCTATTTCCTTTCTGGCCACTTGCACCCCACTCCCATTACCCATCTCTCTCCTTACGTCCTGTCATCCCCCCCCCCCCACCCCACACACACACACACACACACACATCTGTCTGTCTCATTTAATCCTCAATTTAGCACAGACCTGCTCCTCTTGAATCATGCATGGAGCTCTCAGGCCTTGTAGCTGGTCCGCCTAAAAGCCATGCGTCACTATCTCCTCACAGAATCACACTAACTTACTACTGCTGTGAGTGTGCAAGTGAGTGACTGTGTGTGTGTGTGTGTGTGTGTGTGTGTGTGTGTGTGTGTGTGTGTAAGTGTGTAAGTGTGTAACTGTGTAACTGTGTGAGCGTGTTAGTGTCTTAGAAGATGACATTAAGCAGCATAGTTATGAGAGTTGAAAACCGAGGAAGCCACTGGACGTTTCTGATGAGAAATAATGTGCGTTGAAAAGTGTATTAATAGACCATAGTCCGCAGCCATATAGAGGGGAATAGTCCCCCTCACCCCCCTCTACAACCTTCCAGAATCGTTCCAAACACATTCTGTCAAAAAGTGCCTAGTCTTCAGTCTGAAAATGTAGTTTGTTTTTCTCAATTCACCCAAAAATGAGAGCGTTATGGTGGGAGCCAAGCGATGTGTGTGTCTGTGTGTTTGAGTGTCTTTCTGTGTGCTGTTTTGAAAGCTTGGTGAGCTTGCCGCGCCGAGGCAGCTTTGCGTGACTAAGCTGGAGATTGTGTTATATAGCGAGAACGCGGAGCAGGTGGGGGAGTGTGTAGGTTTACATTTCTCCAGTGTCCAGACACGCTGGTCCTGGAGAAAAACAGGACCGCTTCAATGTATTATTATCGCAGTGAGACAGCTTTTAGAATGAATCTCAGTTATTTTGATGTATTCTCACAGTGAGACAGCTTTTAGAATGAACTTTGGTTCTTTGTATTCTTACAGTG
Organism: Aplochiton taeniatus; assembly: GCA_017639675.1. Taxonomy (NCBI): domain Eukaryota; kingdom Metazoa; phylum Chordata; class Actinopteri; order Galaxiiformes; family Galaxiidae; genus Aplochiton; species Aplochiton taeniatus. Next base: position 7,873,005 of record CM030182.1, on the reverse strand, counting down.
AGACCGCTTTTAGAATGAACCTTGGTTCCTTGTATTCTCACAGTGAGACAGCTTTTAGAATGAACCTTGGTTATTTGTATTCTCACAGTGAGACAGCTTTTAGAATGAACCTTGGTTCTTTGTATTCTCACAGTGAGACAGCTTTTAGAATGAACCTTGGTTATTTGTATTCTCAGTGAGACAGCTTTTAGAATGAACCTTGGTTCTTTGTATTCTCACAGTGAGACAGCTTTTAGAATGAACCTTGGTTATTTGTATTCTCAGTGAGACAGCTTTTAGAATGAATCTTGGTTCTATCTTTCTCAAAAATGTGTGAATCTTTTTTTTCATTCCATCCTGCCATTTTTTATCAGTTCTCACTTTGTTTCTGATAGACTTGTTCCTCTCATTTTTATTGTTCTCACCTGCCCACGTGTGTCATTTGCCCCCCCCCCCCCCCCCACACACACACGCACACACACAATCTATCTCTTGCCTCTCACCTTCTCTCTCTCTCTCTCTCTCTCTCTCTCTCTCTCTCTCTCTCTATTTCTCTCTTTCTCTCTCTCTCTTAGGCAGTGGTCAGAGTAGATTGCCCACCCTTCCTCATCTGTGCACCCCCCTGTCAGGTCACGGGATTTCAGCCACCTCCAGCAATGTAGTCAGACTCCCAGGTCCCCAGTAGTGCTGCAGTAAGTCCAAGTCCTCCTCAGTCCCAAAACCCTATAGCTTTAGGTCCAATCCCTTCATAATCAGCTGGGATGATTCTTATATAAACAATTTTCCAGCCTTCATGATTGTGTGTGCTGCTTTCAATTTCTTTACTCTCACATATTATGTGTTTTATATGAATATGGAAACATTATTTAATACTAGTTTTGGGAGTATAAGCAGGTTAAAATCGGACAGGCTGTCCCCGAGCCCAACTAGTTTGTTTAATTTGCGACCTAATGAGGACTCTTCCAACGAGAAGATGGAAGTAGTGTAATGCACGCATGCATTATAGAAATGCTATCTCTGCCCAGCGCTCAGATTAGCATGATCCCCATGTTTAATTCACGGCTCTACAGGAGCTGTAGTGCATGAGGGGAGCAGCTTACGCAGAAGGGGGAAATATCGTGGAAGAGAGAGATTACCGAGTTGGCTGGGGATAGTCGCCGTGCCGGGTTTGTTTATCGATGGCGCTGTGCGCGAATGACGTTCCCTTTCCTTATAAGGCAATGCCATGTAGATCACGTTCGGCGTGAATTCTAATCGGAAGAAGTAGATCCATCACAGCTAGCTGGGAATCACGTTTTTTATGGCAATGGCCGCTTTTGTCTCTATGAATTGTTCTTTGGAGACGTGAGAGGGCAACAGTTCGTCCGGAGGGTGGTTTTTGACATTGTCCCGTTCTGTAGACACAGTAGCTGGGATGTTAAACAGCACTTTACTTCTTCGCCTGTCCGTTTCAGGCTTTAAGATTGTTTGAATTCTGAACTCCATGTATTCATTTATAGTCCATAAGCACAGCCTATCCTATCCTAAGGTACGGTTTTATCTTAACCTAGTGTCATATAGAGGAGGCCAACGCTCATTCACCCCCCCCTGCTTGGCCTTTCAGATCGCATCCCGCAAGTCCCCAGAGCATCTCTGGCCCTAATTAACACCTCTGCAGAGTGGTGGTGGTGGTGGGGGGGTGGGGGGGGGGGGGTGAGTAAAAGGTCAGGGGTCACCTGACATGGATTTGATCAGCATTAAAGCCTGTAGTCAGTCCACGACCTCTAGCCAATTATGCTGCATGTTCTTTTTTTTTTTGCCCGGACAAGGCAGGAGAGGGAGCGGAGGATCAGATAAAGATGGATGGATAGACTAGACAGCAAGGGAATGGAGAGCTGAGGCACCAATAATGTGGCATAGAGAGAGCGCTACACATGATGCCACTCCAGAGACTGACAAGCCTGCTTACCAGACTCCTTCATCTGCTGAAGACTCGGGTATTGTGAGCCTAACAAATGGAGGTGAAGGTGTTTTTTGGTGTAACGTTGAAAAAAGGTTGTCTCTCCTATAGTTACGATACATCAAACCACTGCCGGTGGGGAGGGGCAAAGCAGCGTTTTGTTCCGTTCACCTGCACCTCCTCTCGACCCCGCCCTTCACCCCCGCACCCTGCCGTCTCTGGTCGGGCTCTGCGGCTGACCCTAGCCCAACCCCCTGACCCCCTGGTGACCGTAATCGCTAACCTCCTGCTGTTGGCGGAATGAAAGCGGAGCTCAGGGACTCGGCGTGCTTTCATCCTGTGTTGGCTTCAGAGCGCGTCCGTCAGGCAGGCTAGCTGCCGTGGCTGTGTGTTCTTTAAAGAAGGCCTCTCTGTCCTCTGAGGTGAGTTTGTCCTCTGCACCGCCAAATAGGGCAAGGTGCCGGTGACGGAGGAACAAAACCAAACCATCTGAGGCAAAAATGAAATGCCAGGTCTTCACTGTAGCTCCTCCTCACGGGTGTGTTGGTATCTTTGTGTGTTTCTGCACCTGTGTCTTATTGTACTTGGGTGTCTGACTATTTTTACCCGACAGCCTGCTAGTTAACAGGAGTATTTTGAATGTTGTGAATTGCCAGAACGAGCAGTTGTGCTTGCCTGCCCATCGCGACCTAGTGTCATAAAAAGACCTGGCAGTGACAAATGTTAAGGAATCAAATGCAATATCAATGCTACGTAGCACTGGAACAATAACGCAGGCTCACCTTCATACTCTCAAGTATGAGTTTGTTTGCGTGTGCATGGGTTTGCATGTCTTTCAATTCATGCACTATGTGTGTGCGTGTTTATGTGTTCAGTATGTGTGTGTGTACATGTGTGTGCATTTCAGGCATACCGTACGTGTTGGCATGTCTTAATTTATGCAGTACGTGTGTGTGGGCGTGTGTGTATCCGCTGCGCAGCGTGTTTCAACATGGCCTCCCAGGGTGGCTGATCAGGCTGACGGTGGGTGATCAGGGCCCCATGCGGAGGGACGGGTTTGTCCTTGTTGACCTATATTAGATGAAAGCAGCTGCAGCCCTGCCCTGCCGGGGCACGACATGAGTTGTGCTGTAATTATCTCCCGAGGCACACACACACGTGCGCACTCACACACACACACACACACACACACACACACACACACACACACACACACCCTACTAAATCAATGGGCTCGGCTGGATCCGCCATGCTTCCACAGATGGCCCCAGAGCCAGAGCTTCCGAGATAAATGGTGCGGATAGAATGTGATGGCTGGAAGATAACCCTAATAACAACATGATCATCAGATAATGACCGACCACGCACCCTGCGACAATGTCTGGAGGGGAGATCAACAGCTCGTACGATCAATATATATATATATATATGGTCATGTACTGGAGGGATATGTTTAGACGTCTCATTAATAGCTAGGGTTCTGCCCATTTTAGGATCACCAGGGATTTCATTTAGAGAATCCTGGTATTGTTCCCGGCCTGATCCTTCTAAAACAACGTAATGCAAATGTAGTCGGCACATTAGCGATGAGACAAAGAGCCGAGGGCTTTCGACATTGGTAATCAGTGGCTCAGACTGAGGCCGAGGAAAGCTGCAGGAGCGGATGCTAATGGCTAATGCTAATCAGCTGGCAATAATGTACACAGGCCCTTTTGGTCTCCTCTGTGACGGAATGGCATTTGGCATGTTGCTTCCAGATCAGTCACTCACACACAAACTCACACAGACACATACACACACGCATACCACTCCGCCCCTCCCCCTGTTCCACACACACACACACTCACACCACACACGCCCTTTGAGTCACATTTTCTTGAGGCGGTCCATGTACCCCAGTGCCTAAACACCTAAGTGTTTTCACACATCGTCCTTTGTGTGGAGCGTACGCTGGCTAATTGGAGGCAGCATACACTCTATTAAGCTGTTAGCTGGTTTTTCACCCCCTCCCCCGCTCTCCCTATCTCCCTCTCTCTCTCTCCCTCTCTCTCTTCTGCTCTACCTCTGCTTTTTTGCATGGTCTTTCCTCTCAGACTGTCCTTTGTCTGCTCTCTCACTCTCTCTTCCACCTCCTCTTCTGTCCCTCTTTTCCACCACTACTCTTTTAGATGTGTCCATGCTTCTTTCTCTCCTCCTCCCTCTCCCCGTCTCCCCACCTTCTAACGGCTCGATCCCTCTTTCCATCCTGTCCTCTTCTTCAGGTGTCACCCTCCTAGGTCCTTGCTTCTCTCCGAGGCTTCCTCCCTCTTCTTTCTTTCCTTCTTGATTTTCTTCATTCCTGTCTCTCCATCCCCTCCCTCTCCCCCTGCCCTCTTTCTTTCTTTCCTTCCTTCTCTCCATCCCTCTCTTCCCCTGCCCCTCCATCTCCTCCGCCTCCCTGCGGTGTTGCTCCTGTTGTTGCTCTGTGCCATGTGGTGTCTGTCGCTCAGCATTTTATTTAGGGACCAACAGGCACAGCCACACATTTTACGGGACATTACACCTCCATGCACGTTGGGGACCGATTTACAGGTCGGAACGCACGGGGAGTGTTCCCCCCCCCCGGCAGATGGAGAGAGGGA
>CM030182.1:7855966-7860966 GCA_017639675.1 Aplochiton taeniatus | reverse complement strand
CCTCCTCTCCTAATTCTACTCTGCCTCTCCTCTCCTCCTCTCCTCCTCTCCTAATTTGACTCCGCCTCTCCTCTTCTCTTCTCCTCTCCTCTCCTCCTCTCCTCCTCTCCTAATGCTACTCCGCCCCTCCTCTTCTCTTCTCTTCTCCTCTCCTCTCCTCCTCTCCTCTCCTAATTCTACTCTGCCTCTTCTCTTCTCTCCTCCTCTCCTAATGCTACTCCACCCCTCCTCTTCTCTTCTCCTCTCCTCTCCTCCTCTCCTCCTCTCCTAATGCTACTCCGCCCCTCCTCTTCTCTTCTCCTCTCCTCTCCTCCTCTCCTCTCCTAATGCTACTCCGCCCCTCCTCTCCTCTCCTCCTCTCCTAATGCTACTCCGCCCCTCCTCTTCTCTTCTCCTCTCCTCTCCTCCTCTCCTCCTCTCCTAATGCTACTCCGCCCCTCCTCTTCTCTTCTCTTCTCTTCTCCTCTCCTCTCCTCCTCTCCTCTCCTAATTCTACTCTGCCCCTCCTCTCCTCTCCTCCTCTCCTCGTCTCCTAATTCTACACTCCTCTTCTCCTCCTATATCACTCTCATAATTTCCTCTCCTCCTCACCTGTCTCCCCCTCTCCTCCTCTCCTTATATCTACCTCTCCTCATCACCTCATATCCGCATATCTAACCTTCCCCCTCTGCTAATCCTACTCCACTCCTCCTGTCTCACTCTCCCATCTCCTCTCCTCCTCTCCTTCTGTCCTCCACTCCTCCTATATGACTCTCACTTTTTGGCTTCTGGATTTCTCCCCTGCCCGGTCTGTTTCATTCTCCTCCACTCTTGTTTTGACCTTGCTCTACCCTTCCTCTCCATGTTTCATTTTTTCACCCCTGCATGCTTTTTCCTTTTTTTATTCTGTTGTGCTCCAAGTCTTCTCCTCAACCAAGGGCATCCATGTCTGATCTGCCTTCTACACTCACACTGTGAACCCCCCCAGCCCCTCTACCACCCCCATCCCTCACTTCACATGAGTCTAACTTAGGAAATCAACCCCCACAGAGAGAATAATTCTGTTCCTGTGAGGGAAGGATGTGCGACAACACACACTCTCTTTCATCGCTCTCTCTCTCTCTCTCTCTCTCTCTCTCTCACACACACACACACACACACACACACACACACACACAAACACAAAAATACAAGCACACCGACACATGGTACCGAAGAACAGTCATTATTTTAATTAAACAGCGTGCGAAATGTGATCTCACCTTCACGCCGACTCTCACCGACCTGAAAGGAGACCGAGTGAGAGCAGCAACCCCTGAAAAAAGAGTGAGGGGAGAAACAGGATAAGATGAGGCAGAACCAACCCTGGAGACATGGAGAACCAACACTGGAGACGTGAGGAACCAACACTGGAGACGTGGAGAACCAACAACGACTTTACTGCTTCTTAGAATCTCTGGTCTGGGCAGCATGATTCGGGCCTTTTACCTTTTTTAATTGGCGTGTGTCCACGGGGCCTGTCCCTCCATTCAGTCTCTGTGCTGTGACAGTGGGAGCTGCACGTGGCCCTTCGTCCCTCCGTTTGGCCCTGAGGTCCCGTTTACAGAGGCTCTCCTCCTCGTCCCTTCTACGCTGTCTCCAGCTTCCTCCTTGTATTCTGCTGCTGCAGATATCTCCTGTCAGCCCGGCTGTTTGTCTTAGAGAAGCAGTGTTATGGCCATTTTCTTTCTTTTTTACTATCCTCTCTTTCCCCATCTCTTCTCTGCTGATATTCTTGTTTCCCTCGCTTGTTTGTCCTTTACGGCTGTTTCATCGCTCACTCCGTCACTCACTCACTCCCCAGGCCCCCCCCACACACACACACACACACACACACACACACTCAGCCCTCTAGTCTCTTCCCTGCTCGATTTCTATCGATCTACCTGTTTTTTTTTTTTTGTTGTTGTCCTGCTTCACTCCATCTGCTCCATTTCTCACTCCCATTCCCCCCATCTCTCCTTCTTCTCCTGTTCCATCTTTCCACCACTCTTCCTCTCCTCGGCAGCCCGTCTCCCTCCCTCAGCCCTCAGGGAGGGCTCTCCGCTTTCACTGGTAACTCATTTAGTGGGCTGTTGCTCCGGCGCTCACAGGGATAATGTTCTCTGATTTACTCTCATCTCCTTTGTATTAGTCTGGGGGTCGGCACCATACAGACAGCTGGATATAATCAATGCGTGTGGGTGGGTATGTGTGTTGGGAGTGGAATTATCGGTGTGATATCTAAAGTTGATGTGTGTGTGTGTGTGTGTGTGTGTGTGTGTGTGTGTGTGTGTGTGTGTGTGTGTGTGTGTGTGTGTGCGTGCGTGTGCGTGTGTGTGTGTACTTCATAATGTCTGATAAGGTGGGGTTTGAAAGCTTTCTCTTGGTGCATGGGCCATCTCTCAGCTCCCGTCCCGGGGGGGGGGGCTGTGTAGCTACAGGAAGGTGGGGGAGGGGCTCCATCAGACTGGCTATCTGGGTTACTCAGAGCCCATCTAATGTGGCGAGCACTCCACATGCGCCATTGGAAGAGGATGGGTGGGGGGGGTGGGCCAGCGGCCTAGCCTTTAAGCCTGACGTGCGGCTCCTCTCCTCCTCTGCGGAGGTATCAGCAGGGCTCATCCCAAACCACTGCACGGTTTTCAAAGGCTACGCTGGGTAGAGGGGCTGCTGGCCACGCGCCGTCAGATGTGAGCTCACCGGGAAGATTGGCTCCGCTCCCCGTCCGCGGGGAACCATCGGCTCTTCGACATCTCTGGATATCCACGAGGACATACACAAACACAGGTCATTAATAATGCAGCAGCGAGATGGTCATGAATTATGGGACACCCGTTATATAACTGACGCCTGATATGAAGAAAAAAAAAGAAAAGGTGAAAAATACCCCATCGCAAAGCCGCTGAGCATTCTCACGTCCCCCACCACCACGATGAATAATGGAAGGAGCCCATATGTGCCGGCTTGTAAAACTAGATCACCAACTGTGGGCCCGGGGAAAGGTAGGAGCGCCCAGGGCCGCCCCACCGCCTCCCGGGTAAGAGCAGACAGGGCCCAGGCAGGCTGTCGATATGGGGCACAGTGTTGTCCTCAGGGCGCGGTGGGGGTGGGGGGGGCACACTGAAAGAGCAAGGACGCGTCTGTGTGTGTGTGTGTGTGTGTGTGTGTGTGTGTGTGTGAGCGTGTGTGTGTGCGTGTGTGTGTGTGTGTGTGTGTGTGTGTGTGTGTGTGTGTGTGTGTGTGTGTGTGTGTGTGTGTGTGTGTAATTGAGTTAGAGAAATCAAAAGTCATGTGGCTACTACATAATGTAGTCACATTTATATTGTCCATCCATGCGTAGCGCATGACTGTTATGCCGTGTGTTTTGCTGTCTTTTCCAGTCGACACTGCGTAAACCTCTAAATATCAAACGCAGTAATAGCATACTGTACTCACAGGCCACTGGAGCTGAATCCAGAGTGAGAGTGTTATGCTAACGAAGATGGAAGGTCTACAGGGGGATACGTGTGGCGCCCTTTTGGTGTCCAGGAGTTCTGTTCCTCTGCTGCTGTCTGTTTGAACATGTGGATGCCACGCAGCATGGCTGTGTGTCTGGCTCTCCTCAGCAGTCACTCTCCATGGTGGGTGCATGGATGATGCTGCCACCAGAAGCAGGGAGTTTGCGTGCTTTGTGCTTGCGTGTAGTCAAGGGTTGTGATGTCTGCCGAATACGCGTGTTGACAGCGTGGGGTCAAAGTTGAATTTAGCACACAGCCGGAGGGCCGTTGCGTTTGGAGCTCGGAAACGCAAGTCAGTTAGGATTTAGACGAAAGAGAAAAAGGGCACTGCTTCTGTCTGCAGTAGGGTGGACTGTCTGCTCTCCTTTCAGTCTGGCCTTCCTCTACCAAACAGCATATACCCTATACCAAGCATCACTTTGGTTCCTCAATGGAAACCTGATTAAAGACCCACTTTGGTACAGAGGTCCAGCAGTGCTATATAGTTTACACACACACACACACACACACACACACACACACACACACACACACACACACACACACACACACACACACACACACAAAATATTAACACAATATTAACTCACACCATAAGCTCAAAACAAACTGTTGTCAAACAAACTTTATATGTCCCCCATACCCATAGCAGGAGGCCAACGTGCTGCCAGGGTGCGTCAGGGCGCTGCCGCCCGCCTCTGGGGACACAGAGGAGAGGGTGGGGGGAGAGGGGGCGGGGCTGGCTGCTTCGCCGGTACAGATGTGCTCGACAATTCAATTTCACGGCCCTCTCTCAGAGGAGAGACGGAGGGGCGCGAGGAACGGGAGTCATAATGGAAAGGCCAATAGAGCTCATCCTGTGTCCTCTGCAGTGTGTGTGTGTGTGTGTGTGTGTGTGCGTGCGGGTGTGTGTGCGTGCGGGTGCGTGTGTGCGTGCGTGTGTGTGTGTGTGTGTGTGTGTGTGTGCGTTTTGAAGCCACGGTGAGATTGTGTTCAATGTGTTGTCGGTGTTGTTGTCGCCATTCATGCCCCTATCATGAGGCTTTCATTAGTCCAGCAGACACACATTGTGTTCCCCCCGTAGGTGACTGTCCTAGACTGCCTTGATAAGGGATGTTTTGATCCCCAGCCTAGCCCCCGATCAAAGGCTTCTGAATGAATGAGCAGCTCGAGGAAGGCCGTGAATGCCGCCACGTGATTGTTCGTCATCGGAGAGCCGAGCGCGAGGGAATTCCATTTTGGAGGTGAAGTCTGGAAGCGGAACTATGTAGGGCGCCGACACCACGAGTAGGCCCGTGTGATGTGGACTTGCGCTGGGCTCCTGGCCTGGTGGTGCTGCCTCGGGTCTGGGTCTTTACCCCCAGCAGGGCCACCGACTGGGGAGGCTGTGTGGGGCCCGTTTGGGGCAGGGGAGGGAGAGCCGCGGTGTAGGATCTCAGGAGGATGCGCCATCTGTGGTGCCTCCCGGGGTGGCGCTGTCACGATTGGTCCTCAACCCTTGAC
>CM030182.1:7843466-7850966 GCA_017639675.1 Aplochiton taeniatus | reverse complement strand
TGTAACTGAGCACCAAAATGGTTCCCGTTTAGCAGAGACAAATTGCCTCAGCAACAGCTTGTAATTAAGGATAAACAATCATTTGCTATGCCGCTACCTTAATGTAATTATGTGTTATTAAACCCTCCTTGCCCCCAATATCTGCATAATATCGCATTTGATTTCATGACACGGCGCGTGATTAGCATACCGGCGTGTTAGCTTTCGACTTAGTTTCAACGGAACGTACGGCATGTGCACCGTACAGCAGCTTGTGCTTGTTCCATTCCAGAACAGAACTCTCACAAAGGGGAAAAGAACCCCTTGTTTCAGATCAATGGGGGAGAGGATGGCCGCCAAGGGAAGCTGGATGAAATGACTGAGCAGAGGAGGAGTGCAGGAGTGGAGGAGAGGTGGTGGAGGATAAAAGCAGCGGCGTGGAGCTTGTGGCGCTGCCTTGCCACAGTATCAAAGCGGCCGTCCTTTCCCTGGGCTGGGCGTCAACCACCCCGCTTAACTACTGAGCAGCAGAGAGCTGCTAGCCAGATCAAAGCCTCCGTCTCCGGCAGCACACCAACACACGGCTCACAGGATATGCTAATGCCCGCTTTGCAACGTACAGGCTACTATGCCTACAGTGCAGGCCAATGGCATGAAACAAGCCCACCCGCTTCCTCTCTCTGTTTCACGCACGCACAGACACACGTGCACACACGCACGTGGCCGTGTGTGCACACACGTACATTTGAAAGCCGCTGGGCAGCTTAGTTAAGACTGATCAGGGCCATTGATCCGACAATACGGAGCTATGTGAATCTCCCTCGCATCGACCACAGAGACCCATGTGATTGAATTATGCAAACATGCTCTACATGTAGTAACCTAGTTCGTGTAGTAACCTAGCAACACTGGAGTTAGCTGTGTGAGAGATAGTGGGTGTGTGTGTGTGTGTGTGTGTTTGTGTGTGTTTTTTTCGCCGTGTTTGCAGGGTTGGTTGTCCAGGAATCCACAGGGGTGCGGACCCAGCGGAGTTCTTATCCAACATCTATCTCAGCACGGACGTCTGAAAGAGCCTGGTCCACACACTATTAAACTGGGCCCCCTGGTTACCTCTCAGTGGGGTCTGAAACCCCTCCCCGTCGCACTGCTCGCTCTGTTGTCGCGTGCGGTCACTGCGTGACCCACAGCTCGTACCATTTACCATGCAGGCCGGGTCCAGTGCCTCTTCTCCCGTACAGGCACTGGCCATCCCATCCCGGCCCGTGACACCTCCGTGACGGTAACCGTGGAGACCCTCGGGGAGTTTCACCCTCCGAGGTGTTCGCATCCGCAGAGGTCTGCTAGAAGCGGTGGCCTATGGCGGAGCAGGCGTCTGTCTGCCCGTCTGTCTGAGGAAGAGAGCGAGACATTTGATTACCGCTAGCACCGAAGAGCCCAGTCAGGGGGGAAAATAAGCTTCACCACGAAATAACTCTCTGCCAGTGGCACTTCAAAGCCCCAAAGTTTTTTTTTTTTAAAGTACTGAGGGTTTGAAAATGGCGATATTTTCATATTTATTTCCATTTGTGAGGGTGTGTCTGTGTGTGTCTGTGTGTGGGTTTCTGTGTCTGTGAATGGGCTTCTAAGTGTCTGTGTGTGGGTGTCTGTGTGCACAGGCGCGCGCGCGCGTGTGTGTGTGTGTGTGTGTGTGTGTGTGTGCGTGTGGTACGGTTTGTTTAATGGGGCTTGCCGTTCTCTCCATTCTAAATGTTGGTTTCTCCGCCTACCTTTGATTTTCTGTCAGGAGAGACTTTGATAAAACACCCAGAGCCTTGAAAAAAAACTGTTGAGAAAGTCAGAGTGAAAGGGAGAGAAAGAGAGAGAGAGAGAGAGAGAGAGAGAGAGAGAGAGAGAGAGAGAGAGAGAGAGAGAGAGAGAGAGAGAGAGAGAGAGAGAGATTTAGAGAAGGTGTGTGTGTGTGGAAGAGAGATGTTTGTGCCAGGAGATGGAGAGATAAGGCTGAATCACAGAAAGAGAAAGAGAAAGAGAAGGGAGAAAGAGAGAGCGAGCGAGGGAGACGCTTTGGAAAAGAAAAATGGAGTATCAATGAAAGTGTCATGAGCAAGCAAGTGAATGAAACGTTCAATGTGGGCCTTATGTACAGCCTTTATACGTGGAATCACACACACGCACTCACACGCACACGCACAAAGCACTCGTCGTAGCGGCAGCCAACCCAGGGGATTGAACAGAGGACCACATGCTTGCTTTGATTGTTCAGTCTCCACGGCGGCTTTCTCCTTCCTTTCATCTGTGTGTACCATCGGATAATGGGCTGATTCATCTCCCTTAGTCAAGGTGAACATATCCAGGCTCTTAATAAGAGAGCACTCAGCGCTAAACAATGTTTGTCTTTTTATTTATATATTTATTTGTCTCGTTAACTCACAGGCGGAAGTGCTCTCGGGCTCTTTTTGTTCCCGTACACAAAACGCTGGTTACGGGAGATTAGCAGCGGGGAAGATAAGGCGTATCGGTGGAGGGGAGGGGAGATAGAGCAGGGCAGAGGAGGGATGAGATAGAGCAGGGCAGAGGAGGGATGAGATAGAGCAGGGCAGAGGGGAGGTGAGATAGAGCAGGGCAGAAGGGAGGTGAGATAGAGCAGGGCAGAGGGGAGGTGAGATAGAGCAGGGCAGAGGGGAGGTGAGATAGAGCAGGGCAGAGGGGGGAAGAGATAGAGCAGGGCAGAGGGGAGGTGAGATAGAGCAGGGCAGAGGGGGGATGAGATAGAGCAGGGCAGAGGGGAGGTGAGATAGAGCAGGGCAGAGGGGAGGTGAGATAGAGCAGGGCAGAGGGGAGGTGAGGGAACGGACAGTAATATGAGCGTGGTCAACCTGAGAACAAGTGCGAGAGGGGGGGGGGGGGGGGGGGCTCAGGCATCTTCCCTTTGGCCTTTGTGAAGGGCATCTCAAGTGACCTCTGTGTACCCCCCTCCCCCTCACCCAGCCCACCACACATCTCATGTCTCATCTTACTGTAACCCCCCCACTCCCTCTTTAGCGTGGTATAAAAGCCGGTGCATGGTCTCCAGGTTCCTGCTGAGTGGTACGGCCTCGACGTCTTCCAGCTCTCTTCTCATCTCCTGGGATTCTCCCGGGACCGTCATCGGTCCGCCATGCCACCACCTTCACGTTGCCGTGTGTGTCTGCGCGTGTCGGAGATGTCGGTAGCTCACTGTGTCTGTCCAGTGTCCGCGGCTAGTTTAAGTTGTCCTCGACGGACAAGGACGACACACTCCCATCTGTGGGGGTAGGGTACCAAACGCACCAACATGGAGGCAGCGGCGTGGGCGACAGACGTGGTTTCCGTTGTGTTATCCTCATTTCCCTTGCCATTGTAGTGGCCCTGAATGGCCCATTGTTTAACCACATTGTTGCGTTCCGTATGGGCATGTGAATGAGTGACACGGCGAATGGTGCATTGTCTGACTTCCCCCGGTCCGCTGGGTGCGGGATGCGTTAAGTCAGCAGTCCTTCCGTTTTCCCGGATGAGTCGCCGTATCTCCTGCCGCGCACGCGGTTCCAGCCGTCCGCTTTTGGGAGCTTCAAACGGGACGCGGCACAATACCTCAGCGTCACCACGCGACCGGCTGGAATCAGAGAGGAAGCCTGGCACAGCGGCGCTCTCCTCAAAACAATGTCCTCCCTTGTCTATCAGTCAAAAAGACGCTGGTAAAAACGTCCGCTTGCTTTTTTCCGCTCCCTCTCTCTTTCTCCAAGTCATTTTAAAGAAGTAGGGAACCGACAAGGCAAACTTTTGCGTTGGCGCGGTGGCCGGTGGCCCCGTTGACCTGACCTGGAACATCTCCGCCCTTTGACGCGCGACTCGTGGCAGCAGAAACAGCCCGACTCAGCGGTATCACAGCGGGCCCGGGGAGCCAAGAACGGCCCCCATGAATAATAAAGAAGCTCCAGTCAGCGGTGTGAACTTTTAGTAAAACAACCACTTCCCTTTCAAGTGAACGCAAACAGACACGGCTTCAGATCCGCAGCGGAACACCACCGCTGGGGAGAGGGAGGAGACGGGGGGACGCGGGGGGGGGGGGGGGGGGGGGGGGGGGGGGGGGAGCGAGGGAATGGGGCAAAAAAGAGGAGGCCCAAAGGGACAACCATCTGGCGATAATGAGGGAGGGAGGGAGAGGAAGGCGTGCGGACAGCGCGCGGTGTTTACCGTTCAACAGCGAGCTATGTGGACCGGTAGAACAGGAAGCAGGCAGAAAAGAAGGAAAGGCAGAGAGCCACAATGGAGGAAGAACTGCTGAAAAAAAAAAGACACAAAAATAATGATGTGGGCCAAGGGGGAGACAGAGAGGGGATGGAGGCAGCAGGAGGAAGGCAGTCAAGAAGGCAGGCAGGCGGGGAGAGGTGGCAGCCAGGCAGGGAGACAGCTGACTGGAGGATTGAAAGAAGTAGGTCAAGAGCAGAATGAGACTGAGAGGAGAACGTGTGAAGAATAAGAGAAAGGGAGGGGAGAGGAAGAGAAAGTGAAAAAGAGACGTGTATTTCCACACCACTCTCTCCCCTCAGACTTGTATACCTGCTATTCCATGATGTGTTGTTTCTTTTCGTTACATGCCCCTGTTTGATTGTCAGCCTTCTATTAAGACTAGAAATCAGAAAGCAGAATATAACGGGCCAGAGGTACTCAGCAAGAAAAGCCATAAAAGACATCATTCACACACACATACACAAACACACACATACACACACACGTTACACATGAACCACACACACACACACACACACACACACAAACCTTTGTCACACCTCCCAGGTGGCAGTTTGGTGCGAGGCAAAGAATGCGCAGGGGACTCATTTTGAAAGGCATGCTGTCCCAGCTACACCAATGACACGGCTGGATCTTTGCCACCTTCCTGGGCGGCGGCTCTCGTTCAGCCAATCGAGGGGGAACAGGACATGCTCTATTGAGCGATTATCTGAGCAGCTGTTCTCCATCTCTCTCCCCGTGTAAAAAGATACAGACCAGACACGGAGGATTCAAACTGAAGTCCACCCACCCATCTGCATGGAACCCATGGAAGTCAATTGAACCCAGTTCCATTGAAAATAGTTGGGAAATCATAATCACAAATCCATAGGCCAGTCGTGTCCTTATATATCATCAGTAAATTCCACAAGCTCTTTTTTTTGTAACTATAAAGACCATTGTTTGGTGATTGTTTTCTGCATCGCAGTCTGATCTCACTTCAAGTCCCGAGCAAAGTGGTGCTTTCAAATGTTGCAGAAGGTATTACATTTCTGTTCTTACCGTAAATCCACTCCAGTCCAGGGGGAGGAATGGTCCTGGGCCTTGGTGGATTTGTGGTCTCAGACGGTCGGGGTGTTGGGAATCGTACCGAAAATAATGTGTGGGCATTCTTTTCCCCGCATCTTCATTCATTCCATGACAGAGTCGCAATGGTTTTTTTTGTGGATGAGCAGAGCAGATAGTGTTTTGTTCTGTATCCAATGTGTGTGTTTCTCCTGAGCCGTGATTCGGACAGAGGCAGGCCATCTCCTCTGGACTGTGCAGAGGAGATGATAGGATAGGAACCAACCGCTACGCTCTCTCTACTCACATTAATCCTTCTAGGGCTTAAATTAAAAAGGACAGCATAATGCCTCTGCAAGGGGCAGAGAGTAACAAAGAGAGAGAGAATAATGCAGAGAGAGAGGGAGAGAGAGAGATGGTGAGATAGAGAGAGAGAGAGAGAGAGAGAGAGAGAGAGAGAGAGAGAGAGAGAGAGAGAGAGAGAGAGAGAGAGAGAGACAGAGAGATATACAAATTAGCAAGGAGAAAGAGAGAGAGAGACAGACAGAAAAATGTAGAGAAAGGCATTGAGAGAGAGAAAGACAAAGCTTCCTGAGGATCCTCGTAGATGAATGGCCACCTTTGAAAGGCCGAGTGTTTGTTTGCTTTTTCTTACATCACATCCCCCAGAGAGCGGCCACTTCGCTCTCATCTGTCTTTTCTGTTCCAAACCGAGGGTGGCATCAATGGAAAATGTTAATGACATTAGCATTTATTTTCATGTCACCTATAGTTGCTATTTATGTGAGGTGGGAAGGATCAGACAGTTCTTTCAGCAACTTTTGTTGGGATTTTATTGTCTCAGCTCAAGACTAGCAGGCACACACACACACACACACACACACACACACACACACACACACACACACACACACACACACACACAAACACTGATCATTGATCTTTGGTGTCCTCATGGAGTTTTCCTCTGTGTCCCTCAAGGTGATTCCGGCCCAGCCCTGTCGCGCCCACAGCGCCCCCTGTCAGCCCGGGCGGCCCACCACGCCCCCCTGCCGATGAAAGGCTATCATGTCAGCCGCAGCCTTTCGCAGCACTCCTCCGGTGGTGGAGGGGGGGCACCCTGCCACTGCCCGCCCGACGACGGCGAGCCCGGCCTGGGCCGAGACTACCATCCCCACCACTCCTCGGACCACTACCAGGGCCACAACGACGGGGGCCCCTACTACCCGCCGGGCGGGCCCCCGGAGACCCTAGCCCTGGAGAGGCATCACTCCCACCCTCACCCCCACGCCCACTCCGGAGGGGGCACCTTCCCCCGCTCCCACCCCAGCCAGCACCCTCCGCTGCAGGCCTTCGACTCCTGCGAGGAGTGCCTGTCGACGGCAGGCCACGCGGCCAAGCTGCAGCGGATGCCCCCCAACATGCTGGACCAGTTTGAAAAACAGCTGCCCTTCCACCCGGACGGCTTCCACACGCTGCAGTACCAGCGCTCCACCAGCGGGGGCGCCGAGCCACGCAGCGAGAGCCCCTCCCGCATCCGCCACCTGGTGCACTCCGTCCAGAAGCTGTTTGCCAAGTCCCACTCGCTGGAGGCCCCATCCAAGCGGGAGTACAACGGCACGCGGGGTGGGGGAGGAGGAGGCGGCGGCGGCGGCGGCGGCGGCGGCGACTACCGCGGCGAGAGAGGCGGAGGAGGAGGAGGAGGAGGAGGAGGGGGACACCGAAGCGGAGGGGAGGAGGGAGGCGGCCACTACTCGGGCCACCAGTCGCGCTCGGCGCGCCGCAGCAAGTCCCGCGAGCGCAGCAAGAGCGGCGACTCGCGCCACGAGGCGGGCCGCCGGCACCGCAGCCGCACGGCCGGCTGGTGGAGCTCCGACGACAACCTGGACAGCGACAGCAGCTTCCTGCCGGGGGGAGGGGGAGGCCGGGGGGGGCGGGGCTACCCCAGTGGCCACGAGAGCCTGGACGCTGCCATCCAGGAGCTGACCCTGAAGAAGCCCCGGGACCGGGGCGGAGGCCAGGGCGGAGGCCAGGGGGGAGGCCAGGGGGGAGGCCCGGGGGGAGGCCAGGGGGGAGGCCAGGGGCCCGGGGAGTGCATGGCCTGCACCACGTTGGCCCTGACGGGGGGCGAGGGCCATCACGGCGGTCACCACGGACACCACGGCGGACACTCCCTGAAGAGGAGCACCTGGTCGGCCATGACGGTGAGCC
>CM030182.1:7730966-7838466 GCA_017639675.1 Aplochiton taeniatus | reverse complement strand
GGGAGATGGAGTCTCAGGCCGTGGAGGCTCTGGATCTGCCCGGCTGCTTCCGCACCCGTAGCCATAGCTACGTGCGCGCTATCCAGGCCGGCTGCACTCAGGACGACGACTGCCTGTCTGTCTTCTCTATGTCGGGCCCCCAGGGCAGCATCAAGGGAGGTGCCGGTGAGTGTGTGTGTGTGTGTGTGGGTGGGTGGGTGTGTGTGTGTGTGTGTGTGTGTGTGTGTGTGTGTGTGTGTGTGTGTGTGTGTGTATGTATGTGTGCGCGTGTGTGTGTGCCTGCGTCTTGTCTCCATCCCCTGTGCAAACCCCCTGCTCCTCCGTCTCTGTAATGGCCGCCGTAATGTTGATGATTATGAGCATAGCTCACTGTCTCCAGCTGTTTCTTTGCCTGCTCTACCCCCCTCCCTCTCTCTCTCTCTCTCTCCCTCTGTCTCTTCCTCTCTCTCTCTCTCTCTCCCTCTCTCTTCCTCTCTCTCTCCCTCTCCCCCTCTCTCTCTCTCTCTCTCTCTCTCTCTCTCTCTCTCTCTCTCTCTCTCTCTCTCTCTCTCGCTCTCTCTCGCTCTCTCTCTCTCTCTCCCCTGTGCTCTCTCCTTCCTCTACTTTCTCTCTGTTCTTTCACTCAGTCTATTTTTGCCTCCCTTCCTTGTCCTCTGTGTCGCTTGTTTCACTGTCTCTCCCACCCAAACATTTGCAGTCTGTCGTTTGTGTGTGTGTATGTGTGTGTATATGTGTGCACGTGTGTGTGTGTGTGTGCAGGAGACTGCAGAGTCTCTTCAGTGCTATCATAAGTACCTTCCAGGGCTAATATTCTCTGGCTTAGGCCTGCAAATCCCCCAGAGATTTATTAAAGCCTCCGCAAAGTGTTGTATACATCAGCCACTTCACACACACACACACACGCTCACACACAGCCACACACATACACACACAGCCACACACAAACACACACACACACACACACACACACACACACACACACACAGCAAGACACACACACGAGCGCACACACACACTCCCACAAGTACACAAGAACACACAAGCGCAAGCATGAGGCCCCTCTTGCACACACACAAGCACACTCTTTCACACACATACACGACCCTTCAAACGATCAGCGTTTCTTTTGAATTATCACCAGAAGCTGTCTGGAAATAAAGAAGTCAAGCAAAGTGTTTAGGAAAGCACTGGCTTATTCAAGTGAATGGATTACGTGTCTGCGTGCGAGAGAGGGATAGAGTATCTCATGAAAAGTACCCTGTGTGTGCCTTTCTTTTTAATATCGCCTTTTAGAAAGATGCTTTATCTTAGGAAAGGCTACATTTAGCACCCAGGAAGAGCCACTCTGATTGTTGTGTGCCGTCCCCCCTCGACAGCATTGTTTTGTGTGTTGCTGGCTTCTTAACTGGTTTAAGTGGTGCAGTGCAGGGATTAATAATTGTCACTTCAGACTGATGACTACATCCCTCCGTTTCCATTTCTCCTCACAACACGTTCCCCCCTTTCTGTCGCTCCAACCCCTCTCATTATTATTCCTCCTCTCTTTCCATCTTATCCTCCTCTTCTGTCTTCCTATTCCACCCGTTCGCTCTATCCAGCCTCCCCCTATTATAAGTCTCCCCAGTTCAATGGCGACAACTTGTCCCTCAGCGCCCACTTGACTGTTCAAAGGCTCAGTGTGTCTCTTCCTCCCTCCCTCTCTCCAGTCTTCCCCTACCGCAAGGGTGCCCCTCCCCCTCTGCCCCCCCGCATGTCCAAGCCCTCCCTGTCGGTGCGGGCCCAGAGCAGCACCGAGTCCACCCAGGACGCCTACTTCCAGAGCACGGGCCAGCCGGCCCCCGGACGCGCCAAGCAGCACAGCAACTCCGTGGACCTGGGGGGCTCCGAGGGGCCCTCCGGGCGCAGCTCCCGTGCCGGCCTCTACTACGCGGGGCCCGCCCGGTCCCGCCAGCACAGCAACTCGGCGGAGAGTCTGGACGGCAGCCGGATGTCCCGGGAGCTGGTGCCCTATGGAGGGGCTCCGGGGCCGGGGGGCAGGGTGAGGCACAGCGGCTCGGCCGACAGCCTCCTAGAGGGACCCCCCAGGCCTGCCAGGGAGAGGGACAGCAGGGCCGGGGGCAGCCTGGGGAAGTCGGTCTCGCTGCCCCAGAACAGCATGGTGCTGAGTAAAGCAGGAGGAGGAGGAGGAGGGCAGGAGGACGGCCGGGGTGGGCGGAAGTGGAGGCCGTCCATTGCGGTGCAGGTGAGTGAGGCGGTGTCCGGGACACCCCCGTGTAGTGTGGGGGTGTGACACACAACATGCTAAGCTGCACCAACCGTCATCATAAGAGCTAAAACAGAATCTGTGTCAAATGCATTTCAATCAGGAGTGTCCTAAATGTCGTCTTGGATATTGCGTGTGTTTGTGTGTGTGTTTGTGCGTCAGGTGGACAGCTCAGAGACTCTGTCGGACTCGGACCCGGACGCCAAAGCGCTGAGAGAGGTCCACTCCATCGGGGTTCAGGTGGAAGACGACGAGAGGTACGCTCGCCATCGCCACGGGTTACAAATGGGCCGTGGCTGCTATCCTCTCTGTCTCTGTGTTATCCCGCCATTGACTCCCCCTGTCAGCGCCGCTATTTGATATTTATTCAGTCATCGCCGTTGGAGGTTGGCGCGTCCCTAGGCTGTAGCCATGGCGACGGCACATCGCGCGCTCGGCACGACTTTCCCACATGACGTAGTGCTCGTCTTAGTCGCCCACACGCAATACGTATTACTCACAGACCGGCCTCTCTCTCTACCACTCACACACACACACACACACACACACACACACGCACACACACACACGCACCGCCATACTCAGGCGCTCATACGCAGTCTGTGAGCGTGCACCTGTTGGCCATGTTACTTCTTAACACTGGACGCTGGGGGAATACTAAGAAAGAGTGACTCAGCTAAATAGAGTGAGTGTGAGAGGGACAAGGAAGGCTGAATCACTCTCATCCCACCAAGAAAGAGGGAATGGGAAAGATCATGAGGGTGCATTTCACGAATAAAAGAACGTGTTTTTGCCCTGTGACGCTGAAACACCCTGCTGAGTGATTGTGTCACTGTGGTTTATGTGTCATTTGTGGCGGCAGCAACGACATCGGTGATGAATCCCATGCCCATGTGGGTGTGTGTGGTCACATGGTTGTGTGTAGCCCCCGTGGCTCATATCGTAAACATTCCTGACAAAACCTATACGGCCGACGTGTTGCCGTATTACAGCCAGCAGTTCCCTGGGCTCTGCGTTTAAACGGCATGCACTCTTTGTGCCTCTCCCCCTCTCCCCCTTTTGCTCCTTGGATCGTCTCCTTCAGGCGGGCTCGCTTCAAGCGTTCCAACAGCGTGACGGCCAGCGTGCAGGCGGACCTGGACCCCGAGGTCTACCCGGGGATGGCCATGGTGGTGCCCACCCAGGACAAGAGCCTGCAGTTCGGCTGCTCCTTCCAGAGGCACTCCTCGGAACCCGAGTCGGCCGGCCAGTACGCCGAGTACCACCGCACCGTCCACACCCAGGGAGAGTGGGCTTACAGAGAGGTACGGGACCTACCGCCTCCATCCACCGGGAGGAGCTGCCCCTTAATCTGCGATTGTAGTCTATAGGCACATGAACAACATTTCTCTTCAGACACATGATGGCGGCCCAAACTGTTTTGTAGAGTATACGCGCCACTTAAATGTAATGAAGAAAAAATTACTTCTGTTTAACCCTATGCCTCTACTGTGCCACACAATGGGTACATGCTGTTACATAGAGTGGGTACCCACATACTGTACTGTACATGCTGTTACATAGAGTGAGTACCCACATACTGTACTGTACATCCTGTTACATAGAGTGGGTACCCACATACTGTACTGTACATGCTGTTACATAGAGTGGGTACCCACATACTACTACTAATAATAATTCATTTTATTTATATAGCGCTTTTCTAAGACCCAAAGACGCTTTACAGAAAAAATGTACATACTGTACTGTACTTGCTGTTACATAGAGTGTATGGTCTTCCATCAGGACTATGTCCAGGGGGGCTACCAGACAGACTCCTGCCCCGCCGATCCCCGGCCCCACCTGCCCCCCCGCGCCCACTCCCCGCTGCCCCTCGCCTCGGAGCGGGCCTGGGCCGGCACCCCCTCCCTGGAGGGCCCCCGCAGCCTGCCTGACTCTGGACGGACCTCCCCCTGCATGCGGGATGGGGAGTTCTTCCTGCGGCTGCTCCAGGCGGAGGTGGAGAGGATGGAGGGATGGTGCCAGAACATGGAGAGGGAGGCGGAAGAGAACGAGCTTCCGGAAGAGAGTGAGTGCAGAGAGAGAGAGAGGCTTAAAAGACAAACATGGAAAGATGGAATTGTATTGTTGGACCGTATAGTGTTGCCATTTTTGTGTGCTCTGTGATTTGTCTGCCTGGTGGACATGATTCTTCCTGATTCCTGCATCCTATGTGACCTGTTTCCTCTTTCTGTGCGTTCGTCAGTCCTGGAGCTGATACGTAATGCGGTGGTCAGTGCCCAGATGCTCATGTCTCAGAAGGTCCAGCAGTTCTTCCGTCTGTGCCAACAAAGTGTGGTGAGTTTGAACTGGAAACATAAAGTCATGTAGGATTGAGGTAATGGAGTCACATCCCATTATGGCATGCCTGCAAGTTCAAGATAAAACAATGGGAAGCTTTGGAAGACACGACTTCTCTTCCCGTTTCTCGCTCACACCTTTTCCTGTATCTTTTCATCCGCTTTGACACTTTGATCTACCTCCCTCCCGTCTTTCCTCTGTCCTCTTCTTCCCCCCTGCAGGACCCATCAGCGTACCCCCAGCCCAGCTCTCAGGACCTGGCAGGCCTCTGGGACCTGCTTCAGATTAACATGGAGGACGTCAGGGTCAAGTTCCAGGACCTCCAGAGACTCAAGGACTCTGACTGGAGGCTCCTGCCCGATAAAAAGGTGAGCGGCCGGGGCGTGCTACTGGCCCTGGGCCCCCCTCGGTCATACCCCGGAGCCAAGATGGCTGTGTGCAGGAGAATAGCACAGATGGTGCAACCCTTGAAGCCTTTCCAGGCTGTGAAGCTGCAGAGCAACAAAAGTAACTGAGAGACTCCATAGTCCAAATGGCTATAAATATCTGTGAATGTGCAGAACAAATATTTCAAGATATTTGCTCATATGTAGAATTGGCGACAAAAACCATGGCACAAAGGAATTAAGATGAAAGGAATTAAGGAATTAAGAAGGCTGAACTGTTGTTAAATGTGTTTATGCTAATACTGCAGGAACGTACGAAAAATGGGCCACTACTGTCAGCTCACAGCTGTGAATAATCCCTAACACTTATTTCTCTTTTCTTTTTTTTTTTTTACTTCCTCCTACCTTCCTCCTTTTTTCTCCTCACTCTTTTTGTTCTTTTCCGTTATCCATGTGCCATTCCATGCTCGGATAATTGTATAATTATTTTTTTTTTTTACTCACTTACTGTTGTTTTCTCATTTATTGTTCTGTCCTAAACATGGCAATGCTTGAATGTACACGCCCACATCCAACCTGACCCCCCCACCCCATACCCCCCCCTCCGTGTCCCACCCACCCTCTGCATCATACACACTCCAATGGAACATTTACTTCCCGCCCGTCTACACCCTATTTCCACCCCAACCCTTCTAAAGGAGGACAAGAACAAGCTTCCTCCTCCCTTACCAAAGAAGCCAGCCGGGGGAGTGAGCGGCAGCCTGCGGGCAGACAGCGTAGGGGACGGAGGGGGAGGAGGAGGCGGGGGGCTGGCGGTGCCTGGAACAGGGCCGGGCGGAGTGCGGGCCCTGCCTGTCCGGGAGAAGTCTCTGGACCTGGGCGACCGCCAGCGGACGGAGGCGCGGAGGAGGCTGCTGCAGACCAAGCGCACGGCCTCCTTCAGGCAGAACTCGGCCACGGAGAGCGCCGACAGCATCGAGATCTACATCCCTGAGGCGCAGACGCGCCTCTGAAAGCAGCCGGACAGAACCCCGACGACAGGAGCCAGCAAGCAGATTTACCTCTCAAATCGTTCTCTCTGCCTCTGAGCCCGATCTAGAATCTTCTACTGACGCTATCAATGCCTCTCATCCACTACTCATTCTTCAGTCTCGCCACTTGCCTCTGACTCCACACTCTGTTATTGCTCATTCTTGACTGAGGCGAGACCTGCAGCAGCAGCCATTTTGTTTCCTGACACTTTGAATCATCACATATCCGTACTAAGAAGCCCCGAGCCAAAACGGTAGCTCATGGATGATAGTGGCAGACGGCAACTCCAGACGACTCTCTCCTTTCAGACTGACAGTAGATTTGGGCAGAGAGATAAGGAAGGAGAGGGGAGGCTAGTCTTTTTTTCTTTTTAAACAGTAGTCAGTGGAGGGTGAAGTCACGCAGTAGCATGCCTGAGCGTGTCCGCCCGACTCCATTCCTTCACAGGAAGTAAGGGCTTCACAGGCACAAACCTACCGAGCACCGCTCAATATGGAGGCTGAGCTTCATCCAATGAATTCTCAATGACACGCGGCCCAGACCCTGGAGTGTACCACGTACAGTACAGCCAGAACTCTACAAATAGGCAATCCTGATAGAGTTCCAAAAACACACTGGCGAAATGCAAGTGGAGAGTTTTGGCAAGGCATTTTTTCAATACTAAGTCGTTTTAATATGCCCAGTGTATTGACGGCTAAAGGCCGTTTGAAATGCACATTCAGACTATATTCCACTGCAGTTTCATCTTTTTACCGGAATTTGAGCCCGTCAACCTAGCATTCCCCCTAGCCTGTGTATTCAAACTATATCCTCAGTTTCATGGGTAGGCTGTTTGAAGGAGTGAGTGTCTTTGTACATATTTGCACGCTCATGTTAGCCAGAGGGAGCTTTGTAGTGTAGCACGGCAGACTTTGACAGCCAGAGAGCACCGCAGCTCAAACCCCGAGCTGTTTGCTTTTCATTTATTCTTTCTGAACTCGAGTGTTTTTTGTGGGTGAGTGAGTGTTTTGGGCTACGTCTTGCAGTCACCGTCTCTGGGTTTATTTTCACTGTGACACTACGGCACCACCTTCTGGCCAAACTAAGGAACACCCTTAATATCCTTTTTGTTGCTTTTTTTCTGGGTCAATGGACTGAATGTTGCGTTTTTTTTTTTATAATAGCCATGAGCATAGGCCAAAAATACAGACTTTGTTTATGCTTTGGGGAATCTGTCAGGGTATGTTGTTTTAATTATATGATTAGTGGGTGGGTCACATTTCTCTACTTGACTGTGGTTGTTCTCATAGACTGGGCAGTGGATCACTAAACTGAAAAACGTCAGTTTCCGCAAAGCTGGGCCATCTTAGGATAATGTTGTTGTCCCCCCCAAACTTGAATCTGACTTACTCTTCTGAGGTGTGCAAGACAAAGCCCTTAATTTCACAGCCCAGCAGTTGACGAAGGGATGATCCCTCGCTTAAGAAGAGAAAACAAAGGCTAGTGCTTTGTTATGCATCTTTACTGTTCTCACTCTGCCTTCCTCCTTCTCTATGTGTCTCTCTCTTTCCCCCTCTCTCTTGCTCTTGCTTTCAGTCTGTAGCAAATAAATCCATTCTGGGCCTCTCCAATCATCCTCTAAGGACTCTGAAACCCACATCAGAAAACTGCATTCATTTCAAAATCCCACCAGGAAAAGGGATAGAACTAGACAACAAACTGACAAAGTGAGTGAGTGAGTGAGTGAGTGAAAGTGAGCGAGCGAGTGTGTGTCTGTGTTAATCTCACATGGTGCACTTGCAGTAAAAAAAAATTGAGAGAATTATTGATGAATTTGTTGCCCCAGAAAAGAGTGTTCTAGTTACCTTTTCTGCTTTTATAATGTATAGAAAGGCACTATTGTATGGTGCTCTCTCTCTCTTAACAAATGTAGCATGGTCATAAAATACTTGATAATGTCGATATTTGGGAGGGGGAACAAAAATAAGTCCAAGACAGGTGTTAGGCTTGTTTGCGTGAGTTTATGTTTTTGTGTTTTGAAACTAAAGTTGCGATGACTGAAGTTGCATAGTGAAGACGCCCTAAAAATGATGAAGATCAACATCTCCGTTTTGAGAATTTACAAGAATCTTTGAGCATGAGCTGGCTTTTCTTTTCTAATATTTAAAATGAAATGAGCTGAAAATTTAATATTTTACTGGAAGACGTATATTTTATATTGTTATTTACATTTCTAGATCAATAGAGATTAATGCGTATGATATACACAAAGTAAATATTATGTCAAATAGAGTTGTAATATAAAATATTAGCATCGTGTAATGCAGATGTATGTGACATATTCAGATTAAGAACATGTGGAGAATTTCAAGTGTTTTGAATCTGGCACACTGGGTCACGTTCACAGGGTACCAATGGCAGGAGTGAGTTGCCAAATCTTTCTTCCTGCTCTTTCTTTATCATTAAGCAACTGTTGTACTTCCTCCCCCAACTCTTTCTACTATATCTTTAGAACCAACTACATGTGCCTAACCAGCTATGTGTGGGGGTTTCTTTGAAAACAGTTTATATACAGTGACATTGGTACACATATATGTAGATAACAGTAAGACAACAATGAATAGCCTAATCATTAACTTGAAGTACCCCGCTTTCCTCAATCACCATCACAGGCACGCTCAGTGGCACTCATGGTTGTCAAGAACAATTGGACGCTTAAACCTCTTAACAGTTTTATAAATATCATGCATGCTTTCTTACAAGTCATATACCCATAAACTCATGGGAATGTTTATCCTCCTTTAACCCATACATTAACCTTACATTAATCTACAGTCATATTTGCTTGTTTTTTCACTACCAACTGTGGTTCCTTGATTATTGACCACATCTCTAAAGTATACCCTTGATAAGCCACGTGGGTTTATTTACAATTTCTCTGTTACACTAAGAAGGGTCCGTTGTGTTTGGAGCCTTGCACTGTTACCTCTATGAGTATATATTTATTGAGCTGGATCACATCAGATTCAACTTCATTTAACTGATCATTTAACAACCACAGCAAGAAAAGCTGGCCTTAAACAAAGCCTTTTACATAAAAAGAATTGCCTAGATATACAAACAGTAGTAGCCAGGATTAAACAGCTCCTTAAGCGTGGCATTTGTAAATCAAATGTTATTGTTTTGACTATTATGACTATTTATTTATTTATTGATCTATCTATTTATTTATTTATGTTGTTGTATCCTTCATTTCTTTGTCGGGCTTGCATTTGGAACCTGTCAAACTGCGTCTAAAGATTCTGCATTCACAGTTTAACAATAACATGTAAACACCTGCAACCCTTTTGAAACAAGCACAAAGACCTGCTGCTGACTCCACTGTGAAAGACTTTTCTAACCTCCCCTTTGAATTACAACATGGACACACCTCACTGTGGAGGGATACCAGGAAGTAACAAGGCTTCAGTTCAGTGTTGATTCACAGTACGCTGGCCTACTTGCGCTTTCTAATTCTACTCTCTGATACTTTCTCTCTTTACGTCTTTCAAAGGATTTAATGGGTCTACTTAAGCCCAAAATGTGTTAGCTGGTCACCTTGCCTTGTAATCGGTCCATTATAAACACTCAATGTTACTGCTAGGTGTGGTTGACATAGACTAGACTCTATTTACTCAGCCCATCCTTCTGTTTGCCTGTTCAGTTCAAATGGCCATGTGTGGGCGAGGTCTCCAGGCGTCCGACCATTTCTCCCTGAGACTCCACTGAGCAGCGTCTCACACTCTTCCTTCAGTGCAAAAACTCAGACACCTTCAGAGGCACTGGACACTTCAACTCGGCGTACCTCTATCTCTAGCAGCAGTAACTACAACCCAGACTGGCATCTGGAATGTGTCCTCTGGGTTTTCCCAGACCAGGGAAACAGCATGTGCCCTCAGGGTGTTCCTAAACCCTGGTAATGGCATGACACTCTCACCAAAAGCGGGGAGAGAGGAGCTGTCGAGTGTTGTGAAGTGCAGTATTGAGAGAGCCCCAGTGGAATGAGTTTAGCCACTCTAATTTCAACCGCCTGGAAGTAGAAGAGTTCAATTGTAGCCGATGTGCGCGCTGTATCTGTATGCACTGAACTAAACAGGAGGCCTTTGTGACCTTGTAGCATTGATGCGTTTTGTGTGTGTGTGTGTGTGTGTGTGTGTGAGAGAGAGAGACAGGGAGTGAGTGAGAGTGTAACTGCACTGTGATGTTGACCTCCTTCTCTACATAGTTAACACACAGGGAACCGCCGGGCTAGAGACGACTGAGCAATTACTGTGTAATTACAAGTACCCTGCCACCCTCCCCGTTTGCTTACCTGTAAATATCCGTTACATTTTGCTCTTATCAATATTAATATGTATTGTTATTACAAACAGTATGCTTACTAAAAGTATAATTATTGTCATTAAAACAATTATAATTATTACCATCACTGTCATTATTAGAAATAGTGTTGTACTTGACATTACAGCTATGGGAACCTTGTTCTGTATCCAAGGCTTTTATGTACAGTAGAAATAGCTAAATCTATCGAATATGTTGTTGCTGCTATCGACGAGAAGGAGCAGGAGAATGTGAGCCATTATTAGACTGTTTTTAGAGAACACATTTCTCAGTGCTCACCGGTTGACACTCTACCGACAGTTTGAGTGCAAAGAGAAGCATCCAGCGTCAGTCGGACTGACTGACAGTGACACGGTGTTCCAGTTCATCATTCGAACGGCTCCTCCACAGAATGACGTTCCCTCAGAAGTCCCTGCTCGGTTGCCCGTTCCTTTCCATCTTGGAGTGGGATAGAGAGGGCCTGAACGGATACAAGCCAACTCTGCTGGCTCTCTTCCCATGACGTAGCAGAAAGGAGTAGTCCCCGCGTCTCTCGCTTTGCCACTGAACCACTGGTTTCTTCCTAGCTCTCGCTCTCTAGTCATGCTCTCGCCCGAACACATGGCTCTTCAAATGCCAGGTTTTATTCAGAGCTCTTTTGTCCTTGAGCTCAGTTGACTGCTATTCATTTCTCGGCATTCTGTTTTGTACACTTATGATTGAGTGCCAATACGTAATATTGTACATACATACAATCTGTTGTTACCATTTTTCTTTCGAAAATTGATCATGTTTTTGTTCAGTGGCTTGAACAGAGCATATAGCAATAGTGATGCCATAGAGAATAATTGGTTGTTTAGATGCCACCGATGGAGACACAGATGCATGAAAGCACCTGCCCTGATTCTGGCCAGAAACCACAACGTTGGAGTACATTTTTGTGCCAACCTATTATGAAAAGGTGTTAGCAAAGTGAACATGTTAACTCTGTTAGTTATGCTGTTAATTCGTGCAGATATATTTATTGATCTCTATGTTGTTGATGGATAGAGATGTGTCCAGAGGCAAGTCCACATTGCGCTGAAACCTAGAGATGGCACACTGTGACATGGTTTACCCAACACAGAATGTAACACTGTCAACGTGTACAACATTTTCTAATGGCTATTATTATTACAATTGATATGATTATTATAAAGCTATTTTTAGCGAGTTAAAGAAGGCTGGTGTGTGTGCTTGTCTTTTTTTGGGTTACTTTTTCCTGACTCCTTCAAGATGAGCCGAGGCCACAGGATAGGGAAGTACACATTCTAGAGTGTGTTAAGGAAATACACAACATAACACACATACCATAACTCATTCTGCTTTATAGGTCTCGGAATTTCCAACTATTTTTGATGTGTCTGCAAACACAATATTTTGTATATTGACTGTGCCTACTTGACAGGTTTTCTCAAAATGACTGAGTCAGTGCAGCGGCCTCATACAGGATTGAATGGATTGATTCTCCCTTGTGTCCATAAAACCCTTTGTCTGCACTCTCGTCTTTGAGAGAAGACAGTGACATAGTTGTATTCGTATCCGCGCTGAGCAGACGGGTATCAGATGTAGCATTGAAAGGAGGTGAACTTAACTCGGCGTAATCGGGTAACGCGTGTGGCGACAAATGTTCTCAGCGGAACGAAGACCGATTCTGCAGCAGGAAGCTGTCTGACTTGCAAAACCATATGGCGTTGAATTGCCACTCTACATTTCTGTCAAGTTTCAACTATACTTAAATATATAGAACTGACATGAAATAAATCTTTAAGGGTGGCTTGAATTAAGTGACGTGATAAACTAGGCTGTGTTGTATTATCAACACTACTTCTCGTAAAACCACTCAAATAAGCAGTGTTTGTTACTTGAAGGGGAAAAAGTATTAATCAGAGAATCCAATGCTATTTTATTTTGTCCGTGCAAAAATATTGAGTGTCACACAATCACTTCAAAATATATATTTACTTAATCAAACTTTCTGTAAAAAAAAGTGGTCTGAATAAGTCAAGGAGCGCATCAAATGTCTAATGAATACACCAAAAACAGTGGTTCTATCACAAGCATTGGTAAATGAAACACAAAAGCCTCCATTTGGGAGAAACCGCATCCACTGAACATTCTAGATAAAGAAGGATAGAGATTCACAGCATCACGGTAAATCCAAATATTGAAAGCATCATAAAAGATTTACTAAAACGCATACAAATAATTCCTGAAAATAATAATGTCCCTTAGTTTTTAGTTTTTTTGGCACAAATGCCATCATCTATGAAATGTTTGTAATCAAGTAATCTCACCAGGATTGATTAAAAATATGAATCACAAAAAGCGGTTATATGCCAAAACAAAATCCACATTGGAGACTATGCCGTTGCAACATCTTAAACCTAGCTTGCTGTGTGAACCGAGTCTGACCTCTGCCCCCGTGGAGATCACAGGACTCGCTCTAGTTTGAGAGTCCACACCTGGCTAGGGACAAAGGGCAGCTCGGGCAGCAGGACGATCAGCCCAGAGGGGTGCATTGGCACCCACGACAGTGGCTGGGGGCTCCCCAATAACCTCACCTGTCAGGAGAGACAAAGACAAACGGTCGAGTGACTAACTGCTTCCCTGTGGTTTGGCTCCATTGAAATAACTGGCATTAGTTAAAACCAGAAAGTCTACCCCTGTTATTGGTATGATGCAGTTTGGCATAAAGCAGGGCGGCGCAAAGGGTTTTCCTGAGTTACCTGTTACCTTACCTTGGTGCTTTCCCCAGTGAAAGGCTCTAAGAGGTGGAAGGTGGACTTGGTGGGTTTGGCTGTGATGACTGCATAGACAGAGGATCCTTTGGATGTGTACCTGGAAACAGGAGGGAGCACGTCTCTCTCTGTCTATCTTAGGGAACGCCACACACAGTATTCAGCCAAACGAAAACACGAGAGACAGCAGAACTGCCAGGAGACTGGACTGTTTGCAGGGCTTACCAGACGGGCGCGGTGGCGTTCTCCCACTGCACCCTCCAGGGTTTGGAGGCGTAGATGGCTTCTCCGTTCACCCCCAGCCAGGCCCCGACACCCCTCAGCCTCTCCTCAAACAGAGGGGGGATGGTTCCGTCCGGGGTGGGGCCCATGTTCAACAGGTAGTTCCCCCCAAGGGCCACCGTTTGGACCAGGTCCTGAAGAGGGGGGTGGGCAGAGAAAAGGCCTAGCCACGTCAAACAGTCAGCTGACGCGGCGCTATCGTCAACAACGAGCAACGTATTTCTAGATCGAACGACGTCTTTTCAAAATGATGTGTCTTTAGCGTTAAAGGAGCAGCAGGCCAAGGTGTGACATACATGTATAATGGCAGGCAGATCCATCAGCTCTATGACCTTCATGTTCCTCCGGTAACCCCAGGAGAGACTGTCCACAGAGGTGCATTTCTCCCACTTGTGCTTGGGCAGCTCTCCTGGGCTGTACTTGTCTTCACAGTTGTAGTAGCCGCCATGTTTACAGTAGCATCCCACACCCCACCTGTCGTTGGTCACAATGGTGTCCTGGACGAGAAAACAACATTTTACACCTCATCACAAACGTATAAGCAGTGGGCAATAAGAAACGGCCCCATAAACCAGTTATGGTGCGATACGTCGATCTAGACTGTAAAGTGTTTAATTTGTGGTTGTTTTTTTTGAATGTGTGGAAACATTGAGTTTACAGGTACTCACTTTGACTGGGCTGTCGTTGTACAGCCAGGACAGAAATTCGGTGGAGTTCCAGTAGGTGTCTGGAGCTTCCCAGTCTCCATCCGACCAGATCACCTCCGGTCGGTACCTTAAGGATAATAAAAGCAAGGAGGTTAATGATTTGCATGGGTGTGAATGGCCTTTTGTTATGTTATGACCCATATATACATATCTGGTTTTCCCCCCCAAAAAGATATTACCTAACCACCATGTTGTAAAGCTCAGGCAGCAGTTTATGCATGACAAACTCCTGTGTCTTGAAGCCATTCTTCTTGTCAGCAAGGTAGAGAGGGTGAAACCACTCATACAAAGAGTTGTAGAGTCCATAGTGCAATGACCTAGGAATGTGGACAGAGGCATTCGGCATCAAGCGAACATATGAAAACACTAACAAGGCTAATAACAATATAAGCATTGCTGATTTTAGAAAGGCATTTCAAGACTATATTATCAGTTACTATACAGTGTGAAATTATTCCTTCAAATTCACGAATCCATCAATGCCTGTGCAGGTACAAGTTTCACCTGTTGCGCACAGCCTCTCCCAAGTCCCCCACCAAATCTCTGTGTGGTCCTGTGTCCACTGAATTCCAGTTCCAAGAGTTCAGAGATGGCCAGTTGGTGAATCCTTCATGGTGTTTTGCAGTTAGGACAACATATCTGAAATCATAAGTCGTGTAATTCATAACGTGTTACACATTGTGCTCAATATAACAAAACAAACAACAGAAACCAGCAACGATAGTATCCAAAACAACTTACTTCGCTCCGGAAGCCTCAAATATGTCGGCCCATTGTTCTGGATCGAAGAACTGGGCGTGGAACTGAGGCGCAAATTCTGGATAGCTGTATCCTGGCGGATAGTTGTCAGTCATGTAGCGGACATACCTTGGATCCGGAGGCTGGCCTTGCCAGTGCCACCAGAACCATTCACTTCCGAACCCCGGAACAGAGAACACACCCCAGTGAACGAAAATTCCAAATTTCGACTCATCATACCATAAAGGCAAGGGTCTTGCGTCCAAACTCTCCCAATTGGCACTGTACCGGGTGCTGGCTAGTGGGAACACAAGTGCGACAAACAGCAAACCCTTACCGCTTGCCTTGACGGACATGGTCGTCAGTTACCGTAATTCAACACAAAACTTGTCAAGTCTTATTTCGTCACCATCGAAGTTCTGTTTCTGTCACACATCTACCTACCGTACACAATTGCAATTCCTTTTTGTATCTTTTGGCTACTTAGATTGCTGCTAAAAAGTTAAACAGTCCATATATTTACTGTTATACGGATGAGAGAAATTCATAGAACCGTTTTCTATCACATGACCAATCACATGACATTGAATTGGCAAAACAGGACCGTAGCTTCACGATGAAAGCTCGGCAAGGGGTACAAATTGACAAAATATTCTTATTTTGTTCAATCTTTAATGAAAACACAGCTCAATGCACATTGAACTGTTAGGAATCGATAAGTGAGCTTAGCTATATAAAACAATATAGCCCTTATTCCTACACAGGAACATAACAAATCAAAGTGAAATCAGAGTAAAAAATGAGGTGAAAAAACTTTACAGAATAGAAAACGCATATAGATATAACAATTCAATTGGCATTACAAATTTCAAATACACCCTGAGATGTTCAATAATATCGCTAAGTCCCTTATATAGTATTGGCCTTTGTGTGTATTAAGTTAGACTTTAATTATAATATATGATTTGAAGGAATCAACATCTAAACAAAGACAAGTATCCTGTCCTTTTGACTAACATTAGGCTACTCCCTCCATTTTCAGAGTCCATGCCTTAGCTGGAGAGACTGGCATCTCTGGCAGGACAACCATCAGTCCTGTTGTTGGAGACATTGGTGCCCACTTCAGGGGTACAGTAGGATAGTCTAACAGCGTAATCTGAGAAATAAAGTTTCAGCGTTAAGCATGTGATTCTAATGTAAACAGTTATAAAAGGAACTTTCAACAAGTACAATGTTACTGTACGTGTGTACATGTGTTGTCATATTTTTTTATATACTAACTTTGGTGACTGCAGTTGTTTTTGGTGTTTCAAGATGAAATATTTGTTTGGCTGGCCAGCCAAGGAGGATGGCATACACAGTTGAATTTTTCATAGTATACCTATAAAGGGATGAGAGATAAAGATCCTTGCAGAAATGTACTTCATATTTTACAATTAAAAAAGAAAACGTAATTATCAGTTTCAACATCAGTACAATTTTTTTGTTCTTAGAAAACTGTTATATCTATCCTCTTACCAGACTTGCACAGTAGCACTCTCATTCTGGACTCTCCAGGGTTCAGAACCATAAATGGCCTCTCCATTGATGCCCAGCCAGGCTCCCATGCCCCTCAACCTCTCCTCAAACAAAGGGGCAATCATGCCATCCTCCATAGGTCCAACGTTAAGTAAATAGTTCCCTCCCAGGGCAACCACGTATACCAGGTCCTGCCAGTGAGGGAGAAAAAGAAGGGAGGAAAGTTAGGAAAAAAGAGGGAGTGAGTTGAGATAAAGTACTTTTATTGATGGTGTATTACTTCCTGTATTCTCTCACATTTATGATGGTGGGCAGGTCCATCAGTTCAAAAAACCTCATGTTTCTTCGGTAACCCCAGGACATGTTATCAATGGACTGGCACTTTTCCCACTTGTGGCCTAGAAGTGTGGAAGGACTGTACCTGTCAGCACAGTTGTAGTAGCCACCATGTTTGCAGTAGCAGCCTATTCCCCACCTGTCGTTGGTCACCACCACATCCTAAAAGGAAATAACACAGGTAGATCCCCCCGATTTTAAACAAACACAAGTGATATTTATATTTTAAGAAAATCATTGTTCGTTATCTCTAAACGAGTCCGACCCACACGTGAGGGTTTCAAAGAAACACCTGTTTGACAGAAGCCTGGGCCTTAGGGCCCTATTCTGCAAGTCAAGAACGAGGCTCATTTAAAGATATTGAACATATATTTCTATGTGAGCTGTTTTGAGTTTTGGCTTCAAACCTTGATTGGGCTGTCGTTGTACAGCCAAGCCAGGAATTCGGTGGAGTTCCAGTAGGTGTCTGGAGCTTCCCAGTCTCCATCTGACCAGATCAGCTCAGGTTTGTACGTCATCACCAAGTTCACCAGCTCAGGAAGAGTCTTGCGAAACACAAAGTTCTGGGTCTTGAATCCAGAGGCTTTGTCTGCCAGGTAAAGAGGATGGAACCATTCGTAAAGAGAGTGGTATAGCCCAAAGTGCAGGGATCTAGATGCAGGAGGATTTAAAAAATACATTCAGATGTCACAACATGTCAGCAAATCCTAAAATATGTCTATTGTGTTTATCAGGCACAAATAGTTTATCCCACCTCACTTCCCAATATCAAAAGACAAGAGCTCTCAAATGTGGCCCTTTAGTTGGTAAAATAAGGTACTAGACTGACAACAACAAAAAAACGGAGGATGCTCACTTCTTCCTGATAGCAGTAGCCAGCTCTCCCACTATGTCTCTGTGAGGACCCGTGTCCATAGAGTTCCAATTCCAGGAGTCTGCTGAAGGCCAGTTGGTAAACCCGTCATGGTGCTTAGAAGTGAACACAATATACCTGCCAAAGAATAGATTCACCATTCAAACCTTGCTTTGAAAAGACAAAAGGCTATACAGCTAAATCTTAAACCACGCAATTTTAAAGTGTAACCTGTTGCATGGCGATTTACAAAAAGCTAAGCTGGCGAATAGCATATCTCAAAGAGATACCATTAAAATTGTAGACTTGTGATGCAGATGCTCAACTTTTCCATACTTACTTGGCACCAGATGCAGAGAATATGTCAGCCCATGCATTGGGATCAAAGAATTCCGCGTGGAACTGGTTTGCAAAATCGGCGTATTTGAAACCAACCGGATAGTGTTTTGCCATGAACTCCATCTCGGCTGCTCGCTTCGAGCCCTGCCAGTTCATCCAGAACCATTCACTATACTTGCCGAAGCCTGGGACGGAGAAAACCCCCCAATGAACGAAAATCCCTACTTTTGCCTCGTCGTACCATTTCGGTAAAGGTCTCGAGTCAATGCTGGCCCAGTCTGCTGTGTAGCGCGTAGCTTGTGCAGGTCCCAAAGCAATGATGGTCAAACATGAGATTAAAGAAACAAACGACATTTTAGGTGAAACCGATGACACCAACTATCGATGTCTGCTAGCATAATCGAATGTGGACTTTGTGTAACGACTGTCATATGACTTGTAGTACAGTCGGTGGTATCCAGGAAGGAAATGAAACAAACGTTCACAGTACTAGTTCAGTAACTAGATCAACAGGTATTTTCTCTTTATATCACCTGACGCATCTGAATGATCTCATGACTGTCATGGACAATCCAGATCTTACAAATGCAAAACAACAAATTAATCAAGTCATATGACTAGAAATTACATGGCAAAATGGTGTTTATTCTGTGACATAAGACATTGTTGATGTATAGAACAACTTAAGCTTAACGATCTAAGTCACGAATGTCAGCTTTACTATTATAAGGGCTGGTATAACCATTAAAATCAACTAGAAATGTCTTAATTGAATCAAATAATACAAAAATGAACACAATTTCATGAGGGTTGAACCATAACGACGAAGAGAACTGACATAACTGACATATGAGGCATAACAGTAGCCTACACGATGTAAGCTCTTCACAGTATCACCTTTGACCATTTATCAAGACTCAACATTATAGTGAAAGTTATCACCGTATAGAGAATAAAGACAAACGTGTTTGAGGTATTATTCCCATGTCAGGCATTAACAAAAACAAAACAAGTTGCCAACATTTAGCGCTGAAACATCAATGTGTTATATTTGAGCAACAACCTTTTGCGAATGTCTGTCCTACTTAAGTAGACTGGTAAAATATGTAAACTAAACTACGGATAGTGGTGGGTGGTATCTCCTTTTGAGACAGATTATGTCAGCGCTCCTCATATTCATGGACCGTTTTTTTTATTTATTTTTTATTAATTCATACATTTTTATTTTCTTCACGACATAGCCGCGGGAATTAGTGGTGCCGAGGGTGCTGCATTACCCCCTCCAGCTCAAAGTTTTAAGCGCTTTAATTCATTATGTCCATTCCCTCTATTGTTTTACTAGGCCTACATACTCCCTCTTTTTAAAACCCCAAAACCCTTATCAGCCCATAAATGGAATATCCTATGACTTAATCAAACACAGCTGAAAACCCAAACAAGAGTAGGCTAAAGATACAATCTATCGACTTCGCTTGCAGTCCACTACTAGTCTTCTGCACAGTAGGGATGGGGATACCAAACATTTTAAATTCGATACAATACCGATTCTTTGTTAAAATTCTAACGATACCGATACTGATCATATCTCAAATTGGTATATGATTTTTTTCAAAACATGTTAATTAAAAAAATTAAATGTTAATTACACTTAAAGGCAAATCACATGACACACACTGGCCATTAACAACAAATGTATTCCTAAAGCAAATATGAGTACAATGAAATAAAAATGTGTGTGCTAACACGTAACAAAACCAGGCAGTATTATGCAGAAATACTGATTAAATAA
This sequence comes from Aplochiton taeniatus, assembly GCA_017639675.1. Lineage (NCBI taxonomy): Eukaryota > Metazoa > Chordata > Actinopteri > Galaxiiformes > Galaxiidae > Aplochiton > Aplochiton taeniatus. Next base: position 7,818,765 of record CM030182.1, on the reverse strand, counting down.
TAATACAATTAATAAATATAATAACAAATGTAAATACCAACAGCATACAACGTTCCCATTTGCACTTTAAGAAGATTAAGCTGCTGTGTGGCATTACATTGTCACAAATAGTGCATTGTGCAGTCATTTTATCCACAGGTGAAAAGTAGCACCACACCACACTCCGTTTTCCGTCTGACATTCATTCTCACATGGAAAGAAGTGTGGGACTGACTGCGCACTCAGTTCTAACGTCAGAAAGGTTTCATGGTCAAGTGGTCAGCTTTTTTTGTCTGGGCGGTTTATTGGCACAAATATTACACAAAAGTACTGAAAACGTTTAGAAGTGATGCAGCCACCTAAGTTTTGTAGGCTATTTATAGAATTTTAGTATCGCAATTTTTTTTTTAAGGAATCAATACCAAGTGAGTAGCTCCTGAATATCGAGGTCTCGATTCTGTAGGATCGGTCCGCCCATCCCTACTGCAGCCTTTTAAAACGTGTCAAATTTAACAATGCCGATCACCACGAATTCAAAAGACTCTTCTTACACTCATTGAATGCATGTGCATAGTGACATGTTGGGCACTTTGGACGTACCTACTGATGAAGGCCTTCATCAGCACAACCCCCGGAGCATAAGGCTAGTTTTGGATGCAAGTTGGATGTTTGCGGACAGCAATTTTTGCATCATAATTTGACTAGCATTTGCACTGTGATGGAGGGAGGGGGGCACCTTCACTCTCTGCATCTTCCCACGGCTATGCTTCACAACTGTCTTGATTATGATTGGCAGCAACAATTAAAAAACAAACGTGCTTCCCCACAAGTTTTTGTTAACTCGTATCCCAAAGAGCAAACAGCTTTCCCCAGGGTTTCTGGTGGCTAGCGCTCTGGCATAAGGCAAAGATAATGCAAATTAGATAGTCTATGCGAGGCTGCTAATAAAGTGTCTTACATCACAACATCAGCCACTGCTAGCTGCCTGTGAATCTCTTGTTTTTCCTCCATATCATCCACTCTGCCCACCTCCACCTCATCAACATCGTCCATAAAACTCGACCAGTCCGTATCACCGTCCCCGCGGTCCAGGACCTCTGGTTGGCTGCCAAGGTTGCTAGGGGCAGAGTCGTCACGGGTGGTGGTGGTGCAGGTGCAGCTGTCGCAGAGCCCAAAGCGCCTGAGCCCGGGGGACAGGTTACCTGTGAAGTTCCTCCTGCAGCCCTTACACACCACAGGCCAGGTGGACCTGTGGACCTGTGTGAGGAGAAGGAGACACATACAAATAAAACAGTACGTGAAAAAATAGACAGCTATCGCTCACTTCTTAGGGATGTGCTGGTGTGAAATTTTGTCCTACTATGCATAGGCTATGTAGCACCCTCCACTACATGCAGCAGGTTACGTTCCATATTTACATGCAGAATATATATCGTGGTGAATCAATGGGATTCTGATTCAAAACACTGGCTTTTCCTACACAGCCAAGGTGAGGTTCTTACGCTGTGGGCGTGGCTACGGAGGTGTTCCTGCCGGGTAAACCGCTTGCCACAGATCTGACAGGGGAAGGGCCTCTCCCCAGTGTGGCAACGGATGTGTCTCTTTAGAATGCCTTTCTGCTTGGCTGTATATGGGCAAAAAGGGCACTTGTGGAGCTTAACAGGCACTACCATCCCATCACCTGCAGGGGGAGAAAGACGCCAAACTTTCAATCAAACTTATTAGGACAACTACACTTGTATGTATTCCCACAAGGTTGGATAGGCCTAATAATCCAGCATTCAGACAACAGTAAAAGGGCCTTGAATTCCATCTAAAACAATCACCTGTGTCTTCTCCAAACCAGTCACTCTGAATTTCCATAATGGATGATCCTCCAAGCCCCAGACCTTCATCCACTCGGGCTCCCTCAGCTCCAGGGCCCATTCCCTGGATGAAAAGCTGCCCATGATCCCCTCTGTCCCTGAGAGGGCTGGGGCCTGCACCTCTGACCATTGTCTCCACAAACTGTCTGTGTTGGTAGCCACCATAGCCCACGGCAGAAAGTTCATTGCTGGGTATGGGACTGGGAGGCAGCAATCTGCCGTGTTGGGGGTGATGGAGAGGGGGTCCGGGATACAGGGCAAAGCCTTTGGGAACAGGCGACTCTTCTAGCTCTTCCTCTGGGTCATACTCAATCTTAGGGTGCACTAGTTCTAAGGCCATGCCTGATGAAGAGGAAGACGACGGGTTCATCCGATCCATGTCTCCCTGGCGAACCCCAGCCTCGGAGGGGAAACCCCCCCTGGAGCTGCATTCACTCTCTGAGTCCCTGGCTGGGCCTGGTGTGTTGGGCAGCGTGGTCCTGGAGGGGTTCCCAGACGAGGTGGTGGGCTGAGAGATTAAACCGGGCCCTTTGTCTGGCAACGGTATCGGCGAGGCGGCCGCTCCTGAGGAACCACAAGGGGGTGAGGCAGGGGTGCCACTATCTGCGGGACCCTCTCCCCCATCTTGTTTCTTGCCGTTGTCCCTTTCTTTCTCCTTTTCTTTCTCTCTGTTGCAGATCTCCAGGGAGGAACGGATGTAGCCCTTGCAGAAGCTGACCACGTCCGTCATCTGGAGGTAGCTGGCGGCCGACATCACCTCGATCACGTTGTCACTGCTCAGGGCCAGGCGGCCCGAGTACAAGAAGTCCAGGATGGTGGAAAAGGCCTCCGCTGTCACTATGTCAAGAGAGGCTGTGCTGTGCCGCTGGCCGGTGTCCTGTGGATAAAAAATAAACGGTGAAAATTCAAAACGATCAGAAATGTGTGTTTCTAAAACGCTAGGCCTCGTTTGTCTTACCTGAAGGTAATGGACCAACAGGGCACGGAAGTAACCACTGCCTGCGAACAGGACATTCCGATGAGCTTTGAAGACTCTTCCCTCTACTAGAATGATGCAGTCACAGAAGAAGTCCCTTTTCCTCTGCTCATTGAGCTCGCACAGCAACTTGGACTGGTAACAAGGTACCTCCATCCCTCCACACCTCTAGGGCTCTGGGACAATGCAATGAGATTGGGAGGAAATCAAGGAAATGCAAGTTAAATATTGATATACTGCAGGAGGATTATTCTATAAGTTAAAATATAATATCACCATATCCCCTTTCACCAGTAGAACAAAAAAGGCCACGTCAATTACCTTGTCCTTTGTACTTTAACCAGGCATACATTTACCCTGTCCTGCATGTCATACACACAACCCCCAACAAGTCAAATGGCACATTGATGTAACGTTAGTGCTAACATTAGCAACAACACAAACATACGTACAATGTCACTACCATTTCATTTGCAAGTCAGCTCTGGAAAATAGCGTAACCTAGAACATTATTGTTTGGTTTACAATGCATTGCTTGCGTGGGAACAGAAATAAACAAATTGAGTGTAGCTATGTAGCTAACGTCGTTAGCCCTTCATATTGGTAAGTTAGCTTGTACTACTAGCTTATCTTTTACGATTGATACTGTAACGACAGCTACATAGAAACGCTTATGATACGATCTTAATCCATCCAACCTATGAATCTTACCTGGACACGCGTTTAAAATGATCAAGAATCAAGCATGAAGCATATGCTATTGAATGTTTAGCTAACAAGCTAAACCTGCTAGGCACCCCCTTCTTTTCATTTGGTCAAACTACTTCCGCATGGCCAGTCCTATGTATTTCGCACGAAAACTGGCTGGGTAAACGTGGGGAAGGGAAATGCAGGGTAGTTAAAGTTTAGTAACATCTTGCTTATACTCTGCCTTTTGGATCAACATTGTATGATATTCAAATTAGTTTTTTTGTATTTTGGTGCCATTTTTAAACATATATACAAAGTTGCCGAAGCATCTGTCTTAGATTTTCACAACAGGAAAGGAATGTCTTCTGGGCACCTCCTCGTCAACATTACATGGAGTATAAAAGAGCCCTATTGTTTTGTTTTTCTTGTTGTTTTAAACACAGGGGATAGCTGTTTTCCTTGAATAAGCCCGGAACTCCTGTTTCAGCTTCAAGTTCTTTCAATATGAGACTCAGACTTTATGGGACATAACAAATTGATTTATGTTATGTTTCTGAATGCTTACCAGAGACGAAAGGTTCCTTTGAGAACATAGAGCCAAAGTTAGTGTTCAAACAAGATACCCACCCATGACCTCATTTAGAGTGTTGTTGCCTTTCTCCACATCCTGCATCACAAAGGCTCAGAGTGAGGATGATGAGGGGGAAGAACCTTAGACTGGGCCCCTTCCTCGCGACAAGCCATGCGTCCAGCATGCCGCTGCCCAACCGCAGGCAGCTCATGCCGCCCACATTGTCTGCACAGGAATGTGTGTTTATTTACCTTTCATTCCGTGTCGAAAATAGTTAATTTCTTTTTTTATTTTTGCACATGGCGAAAGTACACAAGAAGTTCCTTCAACACCCTCCCAACACGATCCATATCCCTTAGAAGTAGTCTTTTACACTGAGGGATCCCCTTCGGGTAACTTACTTCTTTCAGATATTTTCCCATGGTAAATGGAGGGATACAATGGCTTCGTGGTGGCCTATGGAAACCACCGGGTAAATGCATACAACAGACTCCATGCTCACCCTTTTTGAAAATGAAATTTACTGCGTCCCATAAAACTCCATTCATGCTCATAATCCCTAAATATAAACTAGCATGGTATTTCCCCAAGCCCGTAAACTTGACCCATTTGAGGGTTCTCTATCTTCCCATAGCCAGCCATGCAGTTGGCTGCCACATTCTTTAAGACATAATACTACATAGCTGCTCAGAACAGCCTGAACTGACATGAACTCTGAGGTAACTGGTTCCTGTTTCTATTTGGTCTCGTAGCTAAACACTCACTGCCTTTTGTTTGGGTCACTTTTTTGATTAGATTTTTTAAATACTACTTATTTGTAACTGACATTTGGCAGACTCCTTCATCATAGGCCACGAACCAGCCAAGCAGTTGTCCCTTGCATGCTGCTTCCTGGTATATTTACCTTTACATATATTTTGGGTGCATATTCTCTTAGCCAGCAGTTCTTTTTTTACCCTGCTTTCTTGCTTTTTTATATTTTGAAAGGGAATCGCACAGTGATAGCCTGCGATTGATCGATAAGGGGATGGCACCCGTGGCTGAACGTACTTAGTGCTGACTATTATGTGTGTCTGTAGATTTGCGACCTCTCCTATTGTGTGTCCACCAGGCGGAGACCCATGGCTGGCACGCAGGCCTCCAGTGGCTGTTTGAGTCCCTGTGGTCCCTGTTTCGGTACACAACAGGCACTTAGGCCTGAATTTTCCCAGGGCCAGACAACACACCACGGTGGCAGTGTGCGCCAGAGAGTCCCTGATTAAAGACCAGGGACAATGGAGGGAGAGGGAGCCGGGGACCGTGGTGGCATTTTCCATCTCCACCACTGTCTCATGGGGGAACAAGTATGTGCCGTGAAACATTTGAATTGTCCCAGAATCTCAGGAATCCAGACCAAGGCACCAGCGAGAGGACCCTCGACCGAGGATCAAAGAACTCAGAGTAGAGTGTGGTAAACTTGTGGTAAGGTTGAGTACATAAGGGGAGGGTTTGTGTGTGTGTGTGTGTGTGTGTGTGTGTGTGTGTGTGTGTGTGTGTGTGTGTGTGTGCCTGTGTGTGTATGAGCGAGCGTGTATGCATCAAACGTTTTTGAAATAAATAAAGAGAATGTTTAAGGTTGATTTGTTTTATTCAATATGCAAGGTTGATGTAATGTTCTGCATTTCTAGATCTTTTGTTTGAAAACTTGGTTTCCCTACAGAAGTGTGTGTGTGTGTGTGTGTGTGTGTGCGTGCGTGTGTGTGTGTGTATTGGGGGGGGGGGTCATAGCAATAAAATCCAGAATGTGGGGGTGGGGGTGGGTTACAGTATGTGTGTGTGTGCCCGCTTGCTGTTTCATCCCTGTGGGATCTGATAATGCTATCCAATCATTTGTAGTCTAATATGCCAGGCGCCCCTCTATAGTTTGGAGACGCAATTCTCTTCTGTGGTCGTGGCGAAAGAAAGGAAAGGAAAGGAAGAAAGATAGAAGAGAGGGGGAGACCTTTTCTTTCTCCCTCTGTAATTACCACTTAACGTTGTTCAGCCTGCCATTCTGCTTGTCTCTGTCTTTCCTACTTGAGGAGGAAATGTTTCCTTGCCTGAAATAAATCTGTCAGCCTTTTTATTATCTTATATTTAGCACCAGAGGAGCGCAATGAATGGATTTCCTCCAGACCACAAGTTTCCGGTGGTGTAGGATGTAGGATTGGGGCAGGGCGCAACTGGCTGGTAAAGCATTTCACTGTCAGGGGCAAGTCGGAACAAGGACTGTGAGTTTGTTTGTTGTTTCATCACGCTCCTGGAAGGGTCAAAAGGTCATAACCTTAGTTGGTGAGGTGAATCAAATATGTCCATCACACTTCCATCCTTCTGACGCCGTCGTTTCTCTTTCAGCGCCTGGATTCTGTGTTGACATGATGTTTGTGATTTGTGTTTGATTATGTGTGTGTGTGTGTGCACTTGTGGTTATGTGACATTATCTTTACTTTGATGAGGACATGGCTTCTCCCCTTTTGGTTTTTGTAGTCGATCAGGGTCAATCGGTCTTTAACAGGGTACTGCTGGAAAATAGACCTAGTCTCAGTCGGTTACCCTATATAAATAAATAAATAATAAATAATAATAATCACATACACACACACTCACACACACACACACACACACACACACACACACACACACACACACACACACACACACACACACACACACACACACACACACACCCTATTTCATAAGGTGAAATTAAACCCCTGCTCTCAATAGAAGGAAAAATATGTGCCACTCCTTCCTACTTCCCTCCACTCCTTCTGCACACTCTCCATAATCCCCCTTCTGGGAACTCTAAAATTAACCCCTGGCGGCGGCAAGTTTTATGGTGGTTTTAGAGGCTTATTTCTGCTCTTGTAGACTGCCGTCAGAACAAGGTGTCAGCCGGACGGTTTCCTGATAACATCGCAATCAGAGGTGTAACTGTAAGGGAGGATTTGCCCAAGTGAGAGCCTGTCACAAAGTTCTTTTCAGAAGGTGTTCGGACGTCTGTGTAAACATGGACGTCAGCCTTTGGTGGGGAACTTCAAACACTTTGGGAGACTTTTCTGGACTGAACGATCTCGCAATGGGGCCGTTATCATCAACTGTTGCCTTTATGTAGTCCCCCCCCCGCCCCCCCAAAAAATACAAAGTATTTGGGGGATTTTCTTTTTAAATGATTTACTCATGGCTCAGTACTACAGAGCTTTTCAACTTAAATGATAGTCAGCTTCAATCCGTCAAAACTACAGGCCCATGAGATTTTCAGGGGATTATTTTTATTTTTTTACGGTGGCTAATATTAGCCAGCTCCTAAACCCCGGCCATTAAATTGTAAAGTTGCGTGCATGCGCTGAGTGGACAGAATGGATTAGCCACATCGCTTTGATTTCTCACTCTCCCTTTTCTCTCTGCCGTTCTCCGTGCTCATAAAAGATTGTGTCTCGTGTGTGATGTGGTGGACGAGCCCCGTCAGAATGAATTGATTATGGATGAGAGCCGGCGAGCCTTTGAGTAATGGCACCAAACGAAATTCTTCAGCCTCTTAAAAATAGTAACAGTTGGCTTTTTCAGATTTGTTTTTCTCATCGGACAACTGTGGGGCATCCTCTGTTGGCTTTTTTGGAGACTCCAATCACAACCAGATTATTTTCTCTCTCACACACTCTGTCATTGCTTTTTTCTGTGTCTTGTTGAAGTTTGTTTAATCTTGTGAAGAAAATTGGCTTAGTGTGGGAAAGGCAGTTTTCCTTTGGGAAAGGTTTTGTTGTTTTAAAGTTGCGTGTCTGTTTCTTTTATTCAGTCCAGGGAAGAAAGTCGGTGCCAAAACCTCATAAAGTAGATAAAAACAAGAGAGTGAGTGGACGGCTGCAACATCATGTGAAAGATTTGGACTGCCTGTAACTAAAGAGCTTTATAAATGACAATCTCTACAGAGAAACAAAAGAGAAAGAAACATAAGGGGGGAGAGGGAGGGTGGGGAAGGAGGGGAGGGATAAAGAAACGCAAGAGGAAAAGGGGGAGATGAGAGGGGCAACATTCCCCCATGCCCACATTAAAGACATAAAAAAGAAAACAAACAGAAAAACATGTCTGACATGAAGAGGCTGGTTTCCGCGGCGACAGCACAATGGCAGCCTGTGGCTCTCGGGGCCCTCGCCGATTCGTCTGGGGCCCGGCACCAGCGAAAGTCACCACAGTCACAGGCACCGACGCTGTGTGTGTGTATGTATGTGTGTGTGTGTGTGTGTGTGTGAGTGTGTGTGTTTGGGTTTGTGAGACATGGGTGACTGTCATCACAGCCTATGGGGCTGTGGGAACAGGCATGAAAGGGACCCCACTCTGCAGCCACAAAAGACTCTTTCTGCTTCCTCTCCTCGGCTTTTAGCCTCTTTATTTATCTTTGGGGAGCCGGATGAGGAGGGAGGACTCCCTTCCTTGTTCTCTCCCCCTCCACTTCTAGCTACAACTGACAGCTGGCATGAGCTACTTCTGTAATGCCGCCCTCCTGACACCTCACAGCGCGACCATCTGTACAGTGCCCACCATTTATTTATGTGGTGCTCTCCTTATCTTGGCTCACACCTTCTATCACCTCCACCATGCACATTGTAAGAATGTCCAGGGACCCTTGGCAACACCCTGTCCAGATCCAAGGATTCCAGAAACAGTCAGGCCTTTTTTTTTGGTCATTTCTAAAGTGGACAGACAGTCATAGCAACAGGTCCCAGGCATTCCTTGCATGTTTGAGTTGAGATAATTCCCTCGGGAGTCCAGCCCTGGTTGGTGCCAAAAGAGCCCTGAGCCAATTCCCATGCCAGTCCAATTTTTAGCCTGTCTACTGAGTCGGGTCCTTGGCTCAAGCAGTTTATCACCAATCAGAACTGATAGATAGTGATTGTAGTGATAGTGATATATCAGTCTTTAACTGAGAGTGAAAATCCCACCAAACATGAATGAATTAATAAATAAATAAATAAATATGTTGCAGAGTTGAAATTCTATAGACTTTCACTTGCTTTGAGGAAAGGCAGGATGGAAACAGAATCTTTTGTATGCTTTTGTGCTAATTCCAAACCGTTATTCTGTCTGACTATAAATATAGGAACAAAGGGGGAAATCTGTGTGTTACGCTTTGTGAGCTCCACCTCAGAGATTTTAACACATGGCAATAGTCAAGCCTTCCAGGACAGTAAAGGTATGGGAATGATGATTATTTGTGTCTTCTGTTGTCTTACGTATGTCTTAAGTTTGAGTATGTCTGTGTGTGTGCTTGCGTCTGTCTGTGGTTTCATGAAAAGGAATAATGGCTGGTGTGTGTCTGCGTGATGCCATTGTGGATTGTATCAGAAAAAGGGGTGTGTGTACGTTCGTACGTGTGTTTGTGTGTGTGTGTTTGTGTGTGTGTGTGTGTGTGTGTGTGTGTGTGTGTGTGTGTGTGTGTGTGTGTGTGTGTGTGCGTGTGTGTGTGTGTGATTCATGAAAGCATGAGCTTGTTAATTTCAACAGAGGACACAGCCTTGTTGTGGTCTTGGGGAGGAGGACAGGGTAGGGAGGGTGAGCGAGAGAGTTTACTGAAGTGGCCAACCAAGTTAGCCAAAAATTCCCCAGAATTCCACTCAGAAGTCCTGTGCCAACTCTCCGTTTGTTCTCTCCATCGCTGCATCTTTGCGTCCCTTCCTATTATTTAATTTTTTTCTTCATAAATGATGATGCGTGATCCGTCTTTTATTACACCTCTATTACTGATCTTCCTTTCCATGCCACCGTCGTTCTAAAGAGAAATGAAGAAGCCTCTTGAAGTCAACGGATGGCAAATGAAAATCCTTTGAAAAAAAGACATCTCCAACTGTGTGATATGGGTGGGGGGGAGTAAAAGGAGATTCATATGAGACATGGGTACCATAACAGCCCAGGGGGTTCTGCTCCATTCTTCTGTCTTTTATGGAGGCGCAGGGAGAAATAAGATCCAGACCCGAATTAAAAAATGTTTGGTAATGAAAGGAAATTGTGATTGCTCCTGTGGACGGGGATGGGGGATTTCTCTCTTCCCCTCGCCCTGACAGATACACACACCAAAGTAACCCTGGGAATTGCCAGTGCAGCCACCAACACACTAGAAAAGCCAGGAATGCATCTTAATAAAGTTCTCACACACACACGCTAAACCCTACCCCTTCTTCGTGCCAGGCATTCGACGAGTGCTCAGCTATCAGGGCAGACATGCATATACTCTTGAAGAACACACTCACACTTCCTCGTGCGAGAGCTCAAAAGCAAAATATTTGGGCATCTCCTGACCTAACACTGGCCAAAACAAACACACATAAGCTTAGGTCATTCAGAAAACATCTTGCACAAAGCTGCCGTTCTAGTGTGTTCAAACTAACACACCCTTCTAGTCGCCCAAGCAGGAAGACAAGTACTCTGCGAGGCATTGTGTGCAAGAGGGCATGCCATTTGGCCTCATTCTCACACACACACACACACACACACACACACACACACACACACACACACACACACACACACACACACACACACATACACACTGCTGGGTCAGTAAGGCACCGTTCCAAACAACAGGCGCCCGGGTCTTCTGTTGCCATGGTAATCTGTACGAAAGATCTTCCCACGGTGGCAGTGAAACCCAGCGTTGAGTGTCACTGAGACTGCAGGAGGAGCAGTGTGTGTGTGCTTGTGTGTGTCTGTGTGTGTCCATTGGGCTTGCTATCATATCCAGTGAAGAGCCCCTGTGTTCAGACACTCACTGGATGATTCCACTCTTGACCTACCTGTCCCCCTCTCCTCGCAGACAGACACTCTGAGAGACAGCTTAGCAAAGGGATCTGTCCCCCTGCTTAGATCTCTCTCTCTCTCTCTCTCTCTCTCTCTCTCTCTCTCTCTCTCCTGCACACAACAAGTCATTCGCTGTCTTAGATCTGCCCATCGTATGTGCGTGCTTGTGTCTGCGTCCACGTAGGTGTGTGCGTGAGTGAGTGTGTGTGTGTCTGTGGGAGACAGGTGCTGCGTGACTTCACACTCTCCCCACCGGGCTCCAAGTACGTGCTCAGTTCATCATTCCCACACTGCTCTCCTCTTTCACTCCCTGCTATTGTCCTTAAAGGGAGGGGAGCGCAATTACATGATCAGAGGGAGAGAAAGGGAAGAAGAGAAAGAGAACGGGACGAGACAGGGGAAAGAGGAGGCTAATTGATAGGATGACTGAGCGAGGAGGAGGAGTGATGAGGGGGTGGGGGGCGTGCGGGCTGAGGAAGGATTGAGGAAGAGAGGGGAGGAGTGGAGGGAAAGAAAGGGGGAGCCAAAACGGGCAACTCTGCCCAGTGCCAAAGTCGTGTTTTGTCATTGGATAGCTGTGACAGGGAGAGGGAGCCAAGAGAGGGTGACCAGAGAGAAGACAAGAGAGAAAAGGAAGAGAGAAGGAACGAGAGGGAGAGAGGCACGTACACACACACACCCACACACACGCGCACCACACACAAATACACACCCACAGACAGCGGGCGAGAATAATCTAAAGCCACTGATAAGCTTGAGGAAAGTGTCCTGCTTTGGGCATTGAGCTGTCGAGGGCCTTTTTGAAGAGTGATCGAGCGGCCGAGTCAAACCGGGGACAGGGAAGGCATTTGGCAAACTGAACGAGAGGAACGCAAGGTAACCAGAACGCACACCAGCGCGTCATAAGGACACCATCGAAGGCACTTTTGCTCCTTTTTTTTTTTGCGAGGACTTCTGAGAAAGGAGAGATTGAGAGAGACAGCCAGGGTGGAAGGAAAGAGACGCACAGCGGGGGGGGGGGCCGTCGGCTTCAGAAGGTGCCTGATCTTGACAGGAGAGCGAGTCGGACAGACTCCCCACTCTCGCTGCGCACTCGCCCACGGTCCTTCATTTCACCCTGCCCTGTAACGGCCCCTCCGTCCGTCCGCGGGTCCAGCGAGGAAGAGGAAGAGAGATGAAGAGACCCCACGATGACTACAGCTCCCCGGACTCCGACGTGGACGAGCTCATCGACGTGGGTCAAGAAGACAGCTTCTGGTGAGTCTCCCCGCTAATCACCGCTGGGACTCCAACCAATGACTTCACGTGTGTGCATACAGCAACGGTGACAATGGGAATATTACAAATATATGTTTTAACTGACTAGTAGTGAGAGTGCTACAGAACATGTTTCAAAGCATGAGTGTGACACACTGAGAGACTTCGATGAATACCGCTTGAGAAGGTTTGTTAAAAATTGAAGGAAAAGTGAAATGATGAAAATACATTTCAAATGCAACGTTCATATTTATACGTTTTGAAACCGATACGATGTTACAGTGCTCATCATCAATCCTTTAGTCCGCGTAAAAAGTCTACAAATAATACGCTTTTGATTGTTAAAAAATTTTAACTGTAGCCATATTCATTTGAATAGTCAGTCATCTTTCAACTATAGTAAGTGAATAAAAAATGTACACTCATGGTAATGTAACATATGCCCCATGACTAATTGTGGCTTTCAGCTTACATCACGATATATTATGTAAAAACCACGGCCATTCTGAGAGGCATCTGGATGAATCCCTGTGGATCTCTGTGAAGCTTCGACGTGAGATGTAAAACAGAATGCCATCCTGCTTTTCAAGACAGGCCCATCAACCACAAGTCTAAAGCAAAACATGCAGGCGAACTGGCAGGGCTCATGTCAAAATCTAATAGAAACTCTGCGAGCCTTTGATGAGCCTGTTTGAAAAGACCCAAAGCTGTCAGGCTCTTTTAAGCTGTAAGACGAGAGCTGCAAACAAACACAATCCACATTGAGTGGCTGGGTTCCGAGGAGCCCAGAGACCAAACTGCATGCTAGGGAAAGCCTGGCGGCAACATAGTCATCTGTCTTCGAAAAATGTGCTGGGGAGGGTGGAGCGAGGGAGCGAGCTGCGTGTCCTCCAACTGAAACTAATGTCCAGAAACGTGTCAAGCCAAAACAATGTCCTGCCCTCCTCTCCGAGGCGCTGCTGGGACTCGCTGTGCCCCAATGCAAATCAGATTGAGAGGAGATGGCGGGCCATCCTGGCCCCTGCGTCGCATTAGAGAGAGTAACGACAACAATATGCGGGCAAAACCAAAGTTAACCCCCCCACCCCCCCTCTCTCTCTACCCCCCCCCCCCCACCCCTTTTTTCTATTATCTCTGGTACAGCTCAGTCAGTGGGTCCATGTCACCCGGCAGCACCTCGCAGACCATGGCCCGGAAGAAGAGGAGAGGGGTAGGTCCACATCTCCGCTCTGCTCTATGCTACGTGCCTGTGTGACGGTTTGACCGCGGGGCATGCGTGTGTTCCTAGTGGGTTCTGATTGGCCCGTGTTCCCAGTGCGTTCTGATTGGCCCTTGTTCCCAGTGGGTTCTGATTGGCCCGTGTTCCCAGTGGGTTCTGATTGGCCCGTGTTTCCAGTGGGTTCTGATTGGCCAATGTTTCCAGTGGGTTCTGATTGGCCCGTGTTCCCAGTGGGTTCTGATTGGCCCGTGTTTCCAGGGGGTTCTGATTGGCCAGTGTTTCCAGTGGGTTCTGATTGGCCATGTGTCCTCATTCAGATCATAGAGAAGAGACGCAGGGACAGGATCAACCACAGCCTGTCAGAGCTCAGGAGACTGGTGCCCAGTGCCTTTGAGAAGCAGGTACAACTGATGAGCACTGTGACAGGCCGGCAAACGACAGTGAAATATGATTATTACATAAAAAAATATAAATGTATTTCAGATGTGAAAATGCCGTCTGGGATCCCGACAAACATGAAGTAAGAGAAACAACATTTTTGTTTTTGTTGTGAACTCGTCAGGGTTCGTCTAAGCTGGAGAAAGCAGAGATTCTGCAGATGACAGTGGACCACCTAAAACTCCTGCATGCCATGGGGGGCAAAGGTCAGACTCTGAGTTTCTCCTCCCACCAATTTATTCCTCGTTTCGAGGCTGAAGTCTAGCTTCATTAAAAACGTCTCTCCTCTCTCCAGGCTACTTTGACGCGCGGGCCCTAGCGGTTGACTACAGGACCCTGGGCTTCAGGGAGTGTGTGGGGGAGGTGGTGCGGTACCTCAGCTCCCTGGAGGGGGGAGTGGAGTCCCCCACCCCCATCGGAGCCCGCCTCGTCTCCCACCTCTCCCACTGTGCCAGCGAGTTGGACCCTCTGCTCCTCCAGTCGCCTCCCACCTCCGCCATGCCCTTCCCTCCCTGGCCCTGGGCCTCCTTCCCCCAGCTCTCCCCGTCCTCCCCCGCCTCCGCCGCTCCCTTCCACGGCGGCAGGAGGGAGCTGGCTCTCCTGGGGAGCTACCCCTCGTCCGGCTCCCTCCGTCTCGCCCCCCTGGGCGGATGCCAGCCGGGGGCTCCCCTGCTCACGCCCGCCTCTCTGGCCGCTGTGAGACACGTGTCCTCCCTCCCTTCCCCTCTCCCTTCCTCCCCGGCCGCCAGGCGCCAGGTCTCCCCCAGCGGCAGGCCCAGGGCCTCACCCCTCCCTCACCTCACCCCTGCCTCCTCCTCTTCCCCCTCCGCCTCATCGTCCTCCTCCTCCGCCAATCCGCAAGTCTCCTTCAGGCCCTTTGCTCCTCTGGGGTCTCCGGTGGGGCAGCACAGGGGTATGGGAGGATCAGCTAAGCCAGCCCAGGGCTGGGGGACTGAGATTGGAGCCTTTTAAATCTGACAGGCTGTTTCCAAATGACGACCCCACCCCACATAGTGAACAGTAGCCCTGGGAGACTCCAGTTGGAATTATAGAGAACAGGGGCACTGACTGGAGAATTGATGTTGAATGTTTCATTACTAACAGGAACTCCAAAAGCCATATCAGACTGTGAGAATTAGATAATTGAGATAATCAAGACCAATCATGGGATGGAAGGATGAAGGATGAAGAGGAGAACTGTGGATGGCCCTTTCATTAGACAAAAAAGGAGGACATATGGAGCAGTAAGCCTATGTAAATAGGAGACACACAAAAACACACACCGTATATCAAAACAAAACCCACTATACGCTATACAAATATTTCATTGTGACACACCAGTGGACATCCAATAGCCTTGATGTGTACAGTTTCTGCCTGTTATCATGTTTATGAATATTGTGAGAGGAAGGAATTTCCAGAGCCATATATAGAGAGTTGAGCTAAGGGTTTTCCAGATCGAATTACTGTGATGTTTGAAGTTTGATTATTCAAATCATTTATGAATTTTGTTGAGATGTACGATTATGATTGTGGACATGAAAAAAAAATGCAATATAAACAGCAAGTGCCTTTCATATAGTTTCGCCTGTGTTTTTGTGTGCGTGAGTATGTGTGTGTGTTTGCACAAGTGTGAGTCATGTTCCTCTTCATGTAGACTAAAACAGTCTACCCTTGCCTCCCATGTGGGGTTGAACAATAACTTTGGTGCAAGGCAACCATAGACTATACCATGTCTGAAAGCTCACACAACTATCCGAGCCATCCACCGTGGTGGCTGCTGGGAGGTGCGGTTCTTTGGCCACCGAGGGTAAACATGGTGGGTGCGGGGGATGTTTATAGGGCGCCACGGGGAAGCAGACTGGCCCATCCGCCTGCCCTCTCATTGACGCAGAGCTTCAATTAGCTTTCTGCTCGTATGAATCAATCAATCCACCTTCCCCTCCTCTGTCTGTCTGTCCTGTCTTTCCCACCCTGTGGTCGGCCAGCGGATATCTTCTTTCCGTGGTTGTCTGCCTGTCGGGGTCACTGTCTTCCCCAGCCAGTAGGAGCAGGAGGGAAGGAGAAAGAAAGTGGAAAGAGCGAGAGAGAGAGAGAGAGAGAGAGAGAGAGAGAGAGAGAGAAAGAGAGAGAGCGAGAGCGCGCGCGAGAGAGAGAGAGAGAGAGAGAGAGAGAGAGAGAGAGAGAGAGAGAGAGAGAGAGAGAGAGAGAGAGAGAGGGGGGGGGGGGGGGGTGAAGATAGAAGGAGAGAGCTAAAGGAAAGCGTTTGGAGGACTCTCGGGGTAACAGGGATGAGTTGATGATGAGACAGAGAGGAGGGGGTACAAGGGTAGAAAGAGGCTGGTGTGAAAGAATGCCCCCAGCTCGTCCCCAACACACAGCTCACCCCATAGTAATGGTGCGGTGACAGTTGTAACGAGTTGTTTCTCGAGTAGATCGTGACAATTGCACTGGGATGAGAGAGTCAAGAAGAGCCTTGTGTGTGTTTACGGTGGGAAGCCCTTTGATCTACTTCAGGATGCAATGTCTGCGGTCTGCGGTGTCAAAATGTGTGTTCTGAAATGAATGGGCATATTGTTTATTTGAGTGATGGTGTGAGTGTGTGCAAATATATGTGTGGCAGCGTTTTTGTGTGCACGCGTGTTTCTGTGAGGGGTGTTAGTCTATGTGGCTCTTGCTCTGCGTGTAGTTTGCAGTGTTGTGTTTATGTGTACATGCCTAGTGTGTGTGTGTGTGTGTGTGTGTGTGTGTGTGTGCGTGCGTGTGTGTGTGTGTGTGTGTGTGCGTGTGTGCGTGCGTGCGTGCGTGCGTGCGTGTGTGTGTGTGTGTGTGTTAGACAGACGTGTGTGTGTAATGTGAGCCCTTAGGGCTGGCGTCGGGGCTGAACCGCGGTGGCGGCGTGGCTCTCGTGCGAGGCTGGCCGGCGGTCGGACGGACGGTATGGTGGGGGAATGTTTGTGGAGCACAAACACACACAGACACACACACACACACACACACATACACACACACACACACACACACACTGCCTGGCTGACTGGGACTATTCTGGCCTCAGAGTAGTGGAGCCAGAGCCACCACCACAGCATCCAGGAAGGACAACCACAATCACACTGCACTGGCTTTCCCACGGGGGAGGGCCTGGGGAGGGCCTGGGGAGGGCAGGGGGGAGGGCAGGGGGGAGGGCAGGAGGGAGGAAAGGGGGGCTCAGAGAGAATAGGAGGTGGAGGGAGGGAGGGAGGGAGGGAGGGGGGCTGGCACAAAACAGACAGAGACACTGTGGCACATGCAGAATGAGGGGGAGTAGGAGGACTACATGTGAAGGGAAGGGACATGGGACGAGAGCAGGAGGTGGGCAGAAAGAGACCAGGACATTATGACACAATTGATCAACAACAAATGTCTTGAATATACGCAAATACACACACAGACTCACACTAACAGATCATCATGTAACACGTATAATTGAATCATTTTAATTCAACTTCAGTATACTCCATTACATTCAATGCTATTGGAATGATTGGGCTGTATCAGTCCGGTCTCTAACAGTTCTTCAGGGAGAATCCAGACACAACATTGGCCAGGGTAGCCACCTTGGGGGGGACGGGCATCGCAATAACTCTCTTCAGATAGCACCGACGCCTGCAACACCAAGTACACCATCTCAAATACTCAAATAACAACACAAGAGCCATGATAACTTGCGTATGCATATGTGTTTGTGTGGCTGTGTGTACGTGCACGCGTGAGTGCATGCATGTGCAAGAGCAGGAGCCAGAGGGACAGAGACGGGAGAAAAGGGGAAGGGAGAGAAAGAGAGAAATAGAGAGTGCACACTGAAACGTAGATGGGACAGCACAGACCTGTACGTGGGATTTTCGAAGGTCTCATTGGCGTAGGTGTAGAATTGACACTGGGGATCGTCAGTGCATGCCTTCTGACATGCCGCAGGGTTATCAAGTAGCACAAAGCGCATGTCAGAGCCACGGAGGTCTACCCCCTCATAAACCTTTTTCTTCCAATCTACATGTGGAGCAGATCAAGAGAAAACTGGAAAACTGGGCAGACAATTTTGCACACATGTTGATCTTTCAGAATACTATCAGTTATGGATCCAACATTGACCATTGTGCTTTTGTGTGTGTGTGTGTGTGTGTGTGCGCGTGTGTGTGTGTGCGCGTGTGTGTGTGTGTGCCTGCGTGCGTGTGTGTGCGTGTGTATGTGACTACCATTATTGGGCTGACAGAGGCGTGTTGGAATGCCAGAGATCACTCCATCAGTAGGCACGTCTCTCAACTCTCTTGTATTGTGCTTTAGGTAGCATCGCATCAGCCGACTGCAACGCAAAACACACACTGTGTTCACTATACATGAGATTGTATTTCTATGCTACATCAAAGATACAAGAGATCAAGGCAGTTCTAATGACAAACATTTCTAAAGTCAAATTTCTGTCATTTGCTCATGTGAGAAAAACACACTCCGCAAAATACGCACAACTTACACCAAGCACGCACACACACACACACACACACACACAAATAACAACCTTTTATCTGTTGTCTTCCATTCGGTAGTAGTGTAGGAGAAGTGTGTGCAGTGGGGGTGAGCGGAGCACAGGAAGAGGCAGTGTTCAGCTGACACGGCAGGCATATTTTCAAAGTCACCTCCAGTGAAGTGGGTCCTCAGAGGGAAGATCATTGTCTTGCACGTTGAGTCTAGATTAAAAAAAAAGTTTAAACAAAACAAGGAGGTTCTTTATGCTGCTGTAGAGTATTGAACGGCATTACATATCAAAATATCCTTGTATTTAAAATATGCGTATACTTTACATATATACTGTTAAATAAGCAGACACAAATATTTACAGTACACTGATACGCATACTGTACATATGGAAGATAGACAGACATGAGTGCATAGATGAAAAGATCAGTATGTTTGTTCCAACCTGATGCTTCATTGAGCGTTCGTACTGGCACCCTCTGAGAGAATCCAGACACTACACCCTTAAAGGGAATAACTAACGGGGCCCTGGGAACAGTTGTCCAACTGTGTTTCAGATGACACTTAAACCTGCAGGGAGATCAGGAGTCAAATCACCTCAAAACCATATTACATGAAACTGTTAGCGTCAGCAAGCGTATTGTGTGTGTGTGTGTGTGTGTGTGTGTGTGTGTGTGCGTGTGTGTATTTATTACTCTATATAATGTAATACCTTTCATTTAATTTTGTCACCTATTTAAATTAAAACAAACATACAGCATATAATGTCAATCCCAATGGTTAAGCCCCAGTACCATTTAATTAATTGCAAGAAAGAATACCACCTTTGGTTCAATGTGAGGCTTTACTAGCTGTTTGTTATTATTGAATTCCATTGGGGCCACAGACTTTGGAAATGTGTGTCTGAAGATATGCGATTGACTAACTCCATTACGTCTCTATCAACAAAACAAATAGAAACTCTAAGTTTTTTTAAGTACTCTAAGTACTTTAAGTAGCTTTCAAACTTCTTTAAACATGATTTCAATGAATTATTAAATATATATGTAAAAGCAAAATCCTAGCAAAATGTATTAATACCAATTTTGCTGTAAATATATATTTTTCCTATTGAAATGTTTTTATAATTGCGGTGTGTTGTACTGGTAATGTTATTTTTGCATACGCAAATCAATTTGTAACTTTGTTCAGAAAATGTATAAAAAGGTATTATAATAATTAATAGCAGTAATATTTTCAATGGGTATATAAATAAAATATCCACCTGATTGTCTCCCCGTTGAAAAGAGGTTCGACAAAAGTAAAGAATTTGCAGCCAGGGTCTTGGGTGCAGGCCCTCTGACACTCTGCAACATCAGCTGTGAATAATGTGCTGTAATCTGCTCCAAAAAAGTCCACGTTCAGGTACAACTTAGCCAGACATACATCTGAAATGCAAAGTTATAGAGCATCAGAAACACAGGATGTTCTACATTTAAATAGGCAACTTCAAGAACCTTTACACATTTGGTTTCAGATGCAGGCGGAGGTTGGGCCCCTACCAGATTGGGCAGGTGGGCAGGCTTTCAGAGAGTAGCCAGAGATCACCCCTTGAAGTGGCTTTTTTGAACCAGGCTGGCCTGACAATGTGTGCTTCAGGTAGCAGAAAAAGTGCTTGCTGGACAGAAAGAGAGAGAGGGTGGGGGGGGGGGGGGGAATAGACAGAGGGTCAGTACTACCAGATGAAGGGAGAGAGAGAGTGTGACATCCAATAAGAATAACTCCTCGTCCAGACTGGATGTTTAATACCTGCAAATGGTCAACTTCCACTTCGTCATCTTATAGGCAAATATTAAAAAGACAATTCCTTCTCTTTCCTGTTTAGTCCTCAGCTGATATTAACAGTGACTGGTGACAGAACTGTGTGGTACTACGTGCTATGATGTCTACCTGACATCGGTGAAGGCAGGCCCCACGAAGGTGAAGAAGAGGCAGGAGTGGTGCTGGGTGCAGACCAACTGACAGTGCTCCACGTCTGGGGAGAACACGTGAGTCACATCGCTACCTGGAAAGTCCACGTTCACCTGCAGCTGCCGAACGCAAACCGGAGCTACAAGAGAGAGAATGAAAAGTTAGACAAGCATCGGAACCAATTTACATGTGCCTCATTGACGAGGCCCAACCAGAAAGAGTAGAGGAGGTCAGGGTGCTCACCTTGGCTCAGGGAGAGCCCACAGAGATAGAGAAGACCCAGAAGACTATACAACGTTCCCATTGTAGTGAAAGACTAGGATTCCCCTCTTGCTGTTGGACTGTAGAACACGCTCTGAATGACTGCGTGGTCAAATCGCTGGTTTTTAACCTCATAAGGGGGTGAAAGCCCCAGGAGTGAACTTCGACCCCTGCACACACAATGTTTGAGCAACCCATGAGCCGTTCCAATAACACCCGCCTTCTGCACCTTTGTCCAGAGTCCTGCTGGTCTCTGCAGGGCTCCTTGAACTTCTCCACTTGTTTAACAGAACCCCTTGGTGGCTTCCTGTTTGGTCAGCTGGACTCACTTCAGTCGTTGGTGCAAGTTGGTGGCTCACCACCATGGAAATAAGCCCACCCCAATACATCAGGTTCAATGTTGCAATGTTGTTTATCCATTGCAGTTCTTTTGCAAGCAGACAAAGATTGTGGGGACAGTTATCATCACAGCCCGTGTTTCCTCTTCACTTGAAATGAAGAAGAAAGGATTCTTTCATCCTAAGCAAATACCTTCTGGACACTAGTCACACGATGAGCCAAAATACTGCATTCATTTAAGGCAATATTAAATGAACAAAATGTTTCTCCATGCGCATATGTATGCCCCGCCTTTCAATCCAAACAATGAAGCAGCTTTGGGGGCGTCTTCATAACTACAAAGATTTAATAGTGGCACTGTGATACAGAAACGTACTCATAGACAATAAGTGAACACGGAATGATGTGACTGACAATAACATGGTGTCATGGAAGGAAGCCAAAGTCAACATTGCACAATGATTGAATACTAAGTTATGTATTATCACCGCACAGAATGGTCACTTTGAGATTAAATAACTAGCTCAACTGGCTTCATAAGCACTCTATTTTGATATGTAGATACACAGTACACACTACAATATATGCTATAGTATGTATCCCAAGAAATTATAATCTCTCATGAGAAATACATCCCTGTTTGTGGAAATGTGTGTTTTCCAGTTTGGCACAAACCGATTCCAAGCATCCAGATGACCCGATTAGGAAAACACTGTCAATGACAATCTGGGAAAATGATTACAGGCTATGGTTCTGCTGTTCCACAGCAAAATCACAGGTCCACTGGGAACGACTCTAGGTCTTTCTGCAATGTAAGAAGAAGGAGGAAAACAATTCCATGTTTGAAAGCAGGGAGCAAGGAGAGAAAGTAGCTGAGGTCTGCATGACATCCAGGTATCGGGTAACGCTACAATGTTATCTTGTGGAAATAATCCAAGCAATTACTGTAGCATTGCTATTGTGCAATGTGCGACCACATTTTTCGTGTTTTTATGGTATTATTATTTATTTATACAGGGTAACCGCCTGAGACAGGCAAAAGCAATAAATTACCACAAAACAATCATGAATAAATAAAATAAATGCAAATTAAATAGCAAGCAATCATTATGTAATCAAACCAACTATACTATACATCTATTGAGTTGTAGATCAAAACTTGAAAACATGTAATAATCAGAACAGATTGCATGCTATCTATGCACAGTATATCTATCCATTAAGTAATCATGCGTTTTTAAGTGTCTTCTGTACCTGGCCCCTGGGGTTGAATTCCAAGACCTCCTGAGACTTGTGCTCTCCTTTCTCAAAGGACAGCTGTTTACTGGTATAGCCCTGCAGGTTCTTCTCCTCCAGCGTGATCATGACTCTCCAGCAGGGAGGGGAGCCGGAGCCCCACAGGAACCTCATTGACTTTTCCATGGCTGCAGAGTAACCCGGGGCAGCAAACTAAAGGCAGACAGCTCCGAAGTTAATAGTGAATCAAGGACACCCTTCTATTAAATCAGAGTGTGTAAACACAAGGAACCTACATTTGGAATATGTTGCTACTCCCACTCTGGATGTTTAGAAATGAACATATAACTTCATTGTAAATTCATAGGGTACCATAAAACTTTTTTTTTATATATTAGTAGGCACTATTTAAGATATTGTTCAAGATAACATCAAGCTTTCAATGAAAAGGAAGGTGCTGGGTTCCTTATGCTCTAATAGTGGCTTGTGCGCTTTGTAATAAATTAAACTATAAAAGGTAAACAAAGAAATTACAAAGAAGAATGAAACATGCAGCTGTTGTGAAAGGAGTTTCATTGTTGTGTTTACCTGCCCAGTCAAAAAAGACTACAATAGAATGGCCCAATAGAAATGTAACATTAAAAGGTGAACCCTTGGTTGTGGTAAAGTTAGTTGTAACCATGAGCTGCCTGGTCATTTCACTTCCACCAACAATGCTAGTCAAACTCCTTAGCTGAAAATGAAAACTTTTACTGATGCCAAGATTACATGACCTCATACATTTTAAGCGAGTAGTAAAAAGATATAGCATGTAATGCATTTCCCACGATAGATTGAAAAGTCACAGAAGATGAATGTAGATGGATCCATACATTAAAATTATAATAAATACAAAAAGGAACTTTGAATTGATTTTGGTAGACTGTGTTTAGATGAGCTTCAGATTTATTTGAGGGAGTTTGATGGCGTCAGTGAGTCATTTAAAGACATGGTAAGGCATATAATAATATATTTTTTAAGTCTATTCTGTGCTACCTGTATGGCAGACAACATTAGTTTAGTCATGTGCATATTATTGTAATTTAATGTTGTTGTTTTAAAAACAGTCACGTTTTCTTTTGAATGAAAAGTGCATTGAGATACTGTACACCTGGGGCATGAGCTGTGTTATTAAGATTAGCCAAACGACCCATCTTTCCAAGGGTTAAACTTGTCTATTAAACGAATTATATCACTTTGTAACCATTTTTACCAGTACATATATAACGATTACTTGCACTAAATACACATAACATGATGAATTATCCACCCAACACTATATTAACAAAGCATCTCATACATTCCAAATGGTCACCTGGAGGTTCTGCACTGCCTTTACTGTGAATGTACTGCACCGTGCATTAACCCTCATCCTACCAACATATGTTACATACAAGGAGTGCCAAATGGGGTCCATGGGGACCCCGAGAATAAACTACTGTAGGAAACAACCATCATAGCAATATGTTAACTAATTTCTTCCCGTACATTATTAGTTATGTAACTGTCATCTGGAAAAAAAAAAGATTATTATTATATTAGGAAAGTTACAGTTAATTTGCTTAACCCTCACCCTACCAACATATTTAACATACAAGGACAAGCAACTGGGGTCCCTGGGGACACCAAGAATAAAATACTGCAAGAAGCAACCATCATAGCAACATTTGTACTTATTTCTTAGTTATTGTAATAACTACATTATTAGTTATGTAACTTATGTAATCTGAAAAAAGTGTTATCTAATCTAATAGTTCTACTTATTAAAATTGCAAAGGCGGAATTTGGTGCTTTTGACTGGGGTCCCCAATACATTAGCATTTTTAAAAGGCACAAATTAAACCAAAAACAAAAAAACAATTAAATCAATGAATTAAGAACACATTGATTGACAAAGCCATGAAACATTTTCAAAATTAAATAAAGCGTCTGTGAGACATGACAAAAGTATACCTATGGGGTCTGCTCAGACCCAAGTTGGTAGGATGAGGGTTAACGTCTGGTGGCGATGTGTGAAACATTAATAAACAATACTCCACCCTCAAAACGTGTCCCAATAACACTGGCGTCCCCTGCTGGATAAAGTATGCCACGACAGCACAAGGATAAGCGTCACTTATCCAAATAGTGATCAAACGTTAAAACAAATGTTCAAAGTAAATAAATAAATAAAAACGGCTAGTCATCCAGTAGACATATATTCAATGATTGAAAGACAGCGCACTCATTGCACAAACTACAAAATCCTTCTTATCTATAAAGCGCTACATAACCTAGCCCCTCCCTATGCTCCTCCTCCAACTCTATCATCAACCTGGGTCAAGACGATCCTCCTCAGCTCGTCAACTGGTCATTCCCAATTGCAAATTTAAGAACTTTGGAGACCGTACATTCTCCAGGGCAGCAGCCAAAGTATTGGAACTCTCTCCCTCCTCTAATTCACAATTATAACTCATACATTTTTCAATCCCACTTTAAAACCCATCTTTTCACTCTAGCCTACCCTCAATGAACTCAGTGATTCAATCCTTCTGATATTCTGTCCTACTATAGTTTTCCCTAACTTTAGAAGTCATGTTGCTTTAAGTCCGTTCTCCCTCTTCTGTCATTGTCTCCTACCATGTTTACTGCGAATGTGAAGCATCTTGGCATTTCAGAAAAGTGCTAAATGCATAAAAATAAATCCTTTTGTCTTAATACCAGGATCCAAATTCCTGACCTTGGGTATTTGCCTAGCACCAATTGTTAACTCCATAGCAGAACATTTACAAATGCAGCCATGCGATTGTCTGTACCTCAGTTCAAAGGTCCAAATTTAGTTCGGGATTTTTTATTTTTATCAACCACATACGAAGTACATTAATGGTTAATATCATGGAGAATATTTCTCTTGAGAAATGTTGCAGTACAAATTAGAGCATGCTTTGAAGGTTACTAAAATCAAATCTCTGAACAAACATCTACATCACAACCATTTTCAAAATGACCACGTAAAAAAAAGATGAGGGTAATTACAATAGTGCAAGGTAGGAATAGAAAGTGCACCCAACAGCTTGTCAAGAGTATTTTTGCCAGCAACATCACTATTCTTAGTGTCCACACTGCAGAGAACTCTACCATGTGTGCGTGTGTCTAGGTCAACTTTAGAAGTCTTTGAGGGTGTCTGATGACTGGGGGTTCTCCAGCCAGTGTGGGGGCCAGCTGGCTTTAACACTGGGTCTGTCCTTCATCACAGCATAGTACGCCGCCAGTTTAGGGTAACGCTCCATACACAGCCTGGAGAGAAGAGGAAACGTCACACACAGATGTTTGATACTTCATTCATCGATCCATCCAGTTAACTAGGCACTGCAGATATCGTGTGATTATGCACAATGTGTTGCAACCATTTCCTCCTGTGCGTTCATCAAACACTGATTCTTCCCAGTCTCCTTACCCAAAGCGGAGGGCATAGGCCACCATGGGAAAGACGGTCACATCGGCCAATGAGATGGTCTTTCCTGCCAGGTAGGAGCCCACCCCCTGGAAACGGTAAACAAAACGATCATTAGGAACACCTTTCATTGGTAACCAGCCAGTCAATAGCCAAGTGTCTGAGCTTCACAATACCTTTTCCATGTAGCCCTCCCACAGCTTCAGCTCAACTGTCAGAGCCTCCTGGTTTCTTTTCACAGCAGAGTCATGTCTCTCTGCCTCAGGGACCTTGTAGTTATAGTAGATCACGCTACCTGAACAAACCACAGACACACTCAAATGTAGCATGTGTCTCGTCCAGCATATACAGCATGCAGTTGATATTTCAGCGCTGCATTTTGCAATGTTTTATCAGTATTCTCATCAGCATTCAGGTATGTGGTTTCTATGGACAAAACGGTTAAGTTGCAGTAAAACAAGGCAGGAATTCCTAAATTAAATTGTCAAATGTAACGCATACGTTGGAAAACATTTAATTTTGCAACAAAGAAATCCAGAACTATGGGACCACAGGCGGCCAACGTAAAGGTCAAGGAATTCAACAGCACAAAGGGTTCATCTGCTCCCACCCATCCTCCAGTGCAGTCCCATGACTGGGTCCTGAGGGCAAGCTCCTGAGGTGGGCTAAGCTCATCACAGCATGTGATTCTTTGCAACATGTGGTTTACCCATGACTTGATTCGCCTGCGAGTTGAAATTCATTGTTGTGCTTTTTCAAAAAGTCAATTTTTACTAGTCATGGTGTGGCCATAGGCCATTTTAAGTGTGCTACTGCAAACAACTTGTGGGGGCTCAATAAATCCTATAAAGACTAGCCATTGAAGGCCATCCAACATTGCCTAGTACAGGAGGCACCTTTATGTTGTATTGTTTACAGTGAGAGTGACAATATTTGTGACCTTTAAGTTTAGGTAGTCATACTGCTTTGGTCAGACTATACTCAGGAACTTGTGTGATTGTTGGCCTTACTAAGTTTTTCAGCAAGGGTGAGGCCCTCAAACATGCGTTGGTACATCAGTGCCTGCTCCACTGGGCTGTCAGGGATCAACTTGGTCCCCTGAGACTTGAACTGGCTCTGTGATTGCAAAAAGATACAATGCTAAAACATGTGCAAAAACATAATTGGCTTACATTTCAACCTGCAGTATTCAATTTCCTCAAAGAAAGTGGTTTTCACATTTGACTACTGTGCACCCCATTAAAAGTTATTTTATACCTGTGAATTATCTTCCCCACTCGGCGAGACAAACACACCATTACCATTAAGAGTGAATTAAATTGAGTCATAACTAGATGAGAGAAACAAAACTGTCTTACCTCCAGGTACATACAGGCTGCATAGGACTCATTCAGAATGTTGCCACCATGTTTGAAGGCAGGCAGCTGAAAGATTATTATTTTTTTTTTACACAAACTGCTGAGCTGAGCATGACTTGGCAAAAAAAGTTACTACGCACTACATGCGATACAGCTGATCAATTCATTACAATTCAGTAATTTAAGGTGAACAGGATACATTATGTTAGATAGATATATTGACTTCATTAAAACGTGATACATTTAAAATGACTCAAGGCACAAGAGTGTGATAGTATTACATAACCTGTTCGCGTACTTTTTTGCGAGTATGAATGGGTAAACTACATGCTTTTATCCTAGCCTACCGCAATTTACAAATCAGCTCGAATTTACCTGTCCCCTGGGATTGATGTCCAAGACTTGCTGAGACTTATGTTCTCCTTTTTCAAACGATAGCAATGTGTTGTTGTAGCCCTGCAGGTTCTTCTCCTCCAGCGCGATCATGACCCGCCAGCAAGGAGGAGAGCCAGAGCCCCACAAAAGTGTACAGTCCTTGGCCATGACTGTTCAAAGATTCAAATCAAATCACTGAGCTATACAGAAAATGGAGACAACTGTGTTCTGATTTCCACCACTCAGGTCAATAAACGCTTTTATAACATGTTTTCTCTTCTTCTACGGAATGATGGATTTTTGCCCCGCCCAATTGTACCCAAATCCATTGTTTATTTACAACGCCATCTACAGGATATAGGGCGAAAATGTGTCACTATGATATTTTGGGGGGGTGAAAGTGGAAGCTTGAAAACAAGTAGGTAGATGGATACACTCAAAAATGATAAATGGTTGCTTTAAATGTATATAATCCACATGAACAAAAACATAACGTGTTCTCTTTCTTATAAGCTATAAAATGATTTGAAACATTTAGCTATTACAGTAATTAATTCATTTTACTGACCTTTACACAAATTGAATACAGACACCAACAAGATAAAATAGCAAGCTTGACAATACAAGAATCTCATTAAACTCCATCATTAGTCATTTTCTTCTCTGTTCGGAAGCTTGTCAATTGTTCTGTGTTAGATATCCTTCAGTTGGTCATATCCTTGCGGGGTTTGGACCCATTGTGGGGGCCAGCTGGCTTTAACACTGGGTCTGTCCTTCACCAAAGCAAAGTATCGCCCCAGATTAGGGTAACGCCCTGCAGACAATCTGGGGAAAAGTGTTGAAAGGTCATCACTCATCTTTCTACCACACATGTCACCAGCACTCAATTTTGCATTAACATTATTTCTTGTACATCATTCTTTTTGTTTCCTCTTACTCTTACCCAAACTCGAAGGCAGTAGCAATGAGTGGGAAGACAGTCACATCAGCCAAGGAGAAGGCTTTCCCTGCTATGTGACCACCAACCTCACTCTGCGCATGGAAGAAAGTGGTAAGGTGGATAGTGCTGCACTTACGTGTGTATGTATGTACTGTATGTATGTATGTGTGTGTGTGTGTGTGTGTGTGGTCCTACATGTTATGGTTTAACACACATCACCTTCTTTAGATATCCTTCCCACAGTTTGATCTCAGTAACCAGAGCCTCTCTGTATCTGTGCCGAGCAGAGTCATGCCTCTCTGCTTCAGGAACCATCCATTCATAGTAGGTCACATAATCTAGGGGGGGCCGTGAAGTATATATTACGATGTTATACTGTACTCTTGGAAGTGAAAGATGGGTATATGTAAAATGTTGAGTGGAGGGGAGACACGTGTGTGTTGGTCTTACTAAGTTTTTCAGCAAGGGGGAGGCCCTCCATCATGCGTTGGTACATCAGTGCCTGTTCTGCTGGGCTGTCAGGGATCAACTTGGTCCCCTGAGACTTGAACTGGCTCTGTCATTACAAAGAGGGGAGACTCTCACCAAAAGCCTGTACACAAAAGGTCGAGCTCTCATTTCATGCCTGTTGCTGCAGTATTCAGTGTTCATTAGACACTGCTGTTCTGCTGTTCCACTGTGACTTGGTCAACAGAGACGCGCACCATTTGTTTAAGAAATGTGAGAAGGAGCAAGACAACAGCTCCAAGGGGACTATTGACATACAGACAAGTAAGCTGAGCTATTGTCTTACCTCAAGGTACATACAGGCTGCATAGGACTCATTCAGTATGCGGTCACCATGTTTGAAAGCAGGAAGCTAGGAGACAAAATGGCTGAGGTCTGCATGACATGGCATTTCTTTGATCCTGGCGTGCCTATTTTGCAATATGGGCCTTAGGTGCAATGTATGCTGCAATCTCGTGGTAATTGGCAGAGCAATAATTAACGCATTGCAATGAACACTTGAATTATTAGAATGTAATAATCAGAACAGATTGCATGCTATCTATGCACAGTATCTATCCATAAAGTAATCATAACATATCTATCCATAAAGTAATCATGCATTTTTAAGTGTCTTCTGTACCTGGCCCCTGGGGTTGATTTCCAAGACCTCCTGAGACTTGTGCTCTCCTTTCTCAAAGGACAGCTGTTTACTGGTATAGCCCTGCAGGTTCTTCTCCTCCAGCGTGATCATGACTCTCCAGCAGGGAGGGGAGCCGGAGCCCCACAGGAGCCTCATTGACTTTGCCATGGCTGCAGAGTAACCCGGGGCAGCAAACTAAAGGCAGACAGCTCCGAAGTGAATAGTGACACAGGGAAAGCTATTGCATAAGGGTCTCTAGCCTTACAGGACTCCAAAGGTTGGACCAGGCTGTCACACCCACTCTTGAGTGTTTATACATGAACATGCAACTGAATCGTTTATTTTCACTTCCATGTCCCATCACACTACAAGAAGGAAAGAACTGTAGAAAAGACAAACACTCAATCATAATTTACTTTTAAGGTAGGGATTTATTGCAGGGTGGGTATACATCGTGTTTCAAGTAGAAGTCTACGTAATGAAAGGTTTCAGTTCACGATGGAACTTTGCTCCAACAGATCACACTCTGCTCTTACAGCCCACTAGGGTAGAGGTGATACAGCATTGCAAAAAAGAAAAGCCGAGTCATTTGAGACAAACCATTCCAAAAAGGTGACGAAAGTAAAGAGACGCCCCTAAAAAGCTCAAAATTTCACCTTTGTGGCTTCCACACTGCAACATTACTGCAATATTACTGGATTTACCTAAGTTGTCATCATGCATTGTTTTTATTTTATTATTATTTTTAAATTACAATTTACAGAATAGCATAATTGTGTCTTTACTTCCAGCCTATAATACACAATTCTACAGAAATTACAAAATAATACAAAACAAATAACACAAGTAACTAACGACTACTTTGCAGCTGGCAAGGGCATTTACACATTATACAGAGAACTATTGTCTGCATAACCTTTAAAATACATACTTGTCCTAATCTTTTTACAATGTATAAACAGTTCCTCTGAGAAATCAATGTAAGCACTCCTTTGTATATTTATCTATCATCTTTAGGATATTGCTTAAGAGAATATCAAACTTTAGATGAAAATAAGGTGCTAGATGTCCTATGCTCTCGTGCTAGCTAGTGAACTTTGTAATAAATTAAACAATAACAGGTACAACCTTTTAGTCAAAAAGAAATTAAAAAAATAACAAGTAAAATGTACTGTGTCAGCAAAAGGGATTTCATTTTTGTGTGTACTTGTACTACAAAAAGACTACGACAGAATGGAACAACAGAAATGTAACAGTGAGAGGTGAACAAGTTGCGATGCAATGAAATGGAGGGGTAATGTAACAAGCCTGACAGCAAAGGTAATAAACCAAAGGCACAAACCAACTGAGAATCTGCCAATCCTTTCACCAGATAATGAAACATGTAAGTAATAGTTGTCTAGGTTCTAAATCTTTGGGTAGAGATATTTCACACAAGCTGAAAGCATTAGCAAAGATCTTTCTTTCTAAAGATTCATCTTTATCATGCATTATGAGAGAATGAAAGAGAAACTTGCAAAACTTACATTATTACTGCATGTTTTTTTTACGTTACATGATATATGTTAAAATGTAAGTTTCTTTGTGTGTGTAAATTGCATGTATGTATTTGCAGCGCATTGTAGGGCAAATTCTGCACTACGATTACATAGAATACAGCAGGGACTTGCAGTGATTCTGTCGCCAATAATAGTTGATCAATTCTTAATTCTATTTGTGTGCCAAAATGAATGAGTATTCCTGAATCCTGAATGTTCCTAAATGTATTCATAACACCCACAGTTCACAGCTTAATCCAACAGAAAAAGTTGCTTTATGTTTGAAGCGACCCCAAGCAATAGCATAAAACAATCATGTGAATAGGGAACGTAAAAGACACACACACATTGCACGTTGGTGTTTTGATCTTATGCTGGCTACTTTCACTAACACAATGAGATGTCATCAGCTCTTTACCTCCCTTTCTTTGTTACAGACCTAATTTGTCCAACATTCTCCCGCATATGCATAAGCTATCTGATTAAACACAGAAATGCAGTGACAGCCTTGTCAACAACACACATCAAGTGACGTGTTATTCACTACCAGCAAAACCTATGCGACTACTGTGATTGGCAGATGGAGGTTTTGAGGTTGTGATAAAGGCAGCAGTTGGACGAGGAGTACAGAATCCAGACGAGGTCCATGTTGACATTACAATAGCATGGTGGACCGTGGGTTTGACCATGGTGAAGAGGTCAGACTGGCATGTCAGATGCATCAGACAACCCCAAAGCAATGGCATCCTCTGGAGTAAGACCACTCTTCAGAGTCCTTCTTACTGTGGCATAGAATATAATAGAATATAATTGAATTACATATCATTTTGTTTCATTTCACTTCAATGAGCAATGAACAAATTCAAAATACAGGACATTTGATTGGCCCAGAATGTGGCTGTGGATATCTTTCCCTGACGGATGTCCGGACGTACGTGATTTGCGGTTGGCCCTGGACCTCCTCCTCTCCCTGGGCTCCCTGCTTCCCGGGCCCTGAGTGGCTGACCTCACGATGCGCTCCATGATCTCGTCCGCTGCGTCATCCCCGCATCCCGGAGCCTCGTCCGAGGGCGGCGTCCACGCCTGCACGGCGCGACCTGATGGGACAGAGGATGGGCGTGAGCATAGCGGTGGGACCCGGTCACAGGCACCGGTGCGGGCTTTGAGGGTTTCCCTTACCTCCCCTGCCGGGGCGAGACCTGGTCCGTCGTAGGCCCGGCACCCCGACTCCCTCCCTGTCGCCCGCCGAGCTGGTCCTCAGCACGGCCTTCATCATGTGTTCATGCTCGGCGGCATCCTCCGCATGGTCCAGACCCTGAGGCTGCATGCTCTCCTGGCCACCACTGGGGGCGCTGCAGCTGCTACTGCCAGCACCATGGGGACCAACCTAGGAGCCCAGAGGACAACCACACTCAGAAGATTTCCACACAGACAATACAGAGTGGTTGGTCTCACACGGACATGCCGGTTAGTATGGAGGTTGATCCCAGAGAAAGGGTCTCTGTTTACAGCAGGCTTTTACTGGCAATAATGTAACTGATACGTGTTAGTAGGACAAATGCAGAAAGGGCCGATGCGGTAAGAGGGAGGAGAGAAATAGAGATTTTTATAGCAAATGTATTTACTTAGAATTGTGTCAAGGTTAGAGATTGTGGCACACACACACACACACACACACACACAAAGTGATACCTCACTCTCCAATTCGTCATCTGACTATAGAAGAGAGAGAGAGAGAGAGAGAGAGAGAGAGAGAGAGAGAGAGAACAGATGGTAGACGACAGATTAAAATAGAAGAAAAGAAAAGAAAAGTGACCGAAATTTGGCTAAGTTCCCTCCGTCCGACGGAACATTTCCCATGGAATTTCGGCCAGTAACTAAGTAACACTGTTATCAAACGGGTAGAAGCTGTAAAAGAAATGTGGTTACAATACATGGACTGTTCCTTTATAACGTTGCCTTAAGATGTTCTCTATGGTATCTGGACATCAGGCATTGTGACTGCCCTGCCAGCTATGTATGGCCTTTAAGCATTTGTACCAACTACAGGACATAGATACTGAATGCAGTCGACTGGGTGTGATAGAGAAACACTTCTGAGTGGATTTTAGTGTCTGGGCATGGTTGTACTGTATGTGTGTGTGTGTGTGTGTGTGTGTGTGTGTGTGTGTGTGTGTGTGTGCGTGTGTGTGTGTATGTGTGTGTGTGTGTGTGTGTGTGTGTGTCTGTGCATGTGTGTGTGCCCTGTTTGTCCGCGTAAGCCTTACCGGCGCGTTGACATCTATGATCATCTTGCCACGGGTCTTGTTGCGCTCACGGTGGTCGGCCCGTTTCTGCTTCTGCTGCAGCACGCGATCGCGGGTGGTCCGGTACTCCAGGGCGAACTCACTGAGGATCTTACTGAACCTGTGGACACTGATGTCCCTGATCCCGTAGGCCGGGTGACCCAGGAACAGCAGGAAGGCATGGAACCTGGGTACAAGCGAACAAATTTATGTAGTACCCATTTATAAACGTGCGTGTTTCTGGCGCACTCATCTAGATTGAAAAGAGAAACGCAGACCTCAACTGCCCAACATCACTTTTTACAGGTGATTAGGGCGCCATCTACTGGTTACACAATGTTAATTACGGCCACTGCCAATGTTAGACGAGGCTCTTGTGCAGCTCTATTCATGAAGTCCTGATGGAAGGTATTCGATGGCCCCTTT
Organism: Aplochiton taeniatus; assembly: GCA_017639675.1. Classification (NCBI taxonomy): domain Eukaryota; kingdom Metazoa; phylum Chordata; class Actinopteri; order Galaxiiformes; family Galaxiidae; genus Aplochiton; species Aplochiton taeniatus. The sequence goes on along the minus strand of CM030182.1, from coordinate 7,785,142 downwards.
CCACAAGACTACCTGTTGATGATCCTGCGGTGCACGATCTTGAGGATGATGATCCTCTCGGCGCAGTCTTTGAGGAAGTCGGACATCTTCTGCTTGAGCGTGGGCTTCATCTCGTGCTTGGCGATCACCTTCAGGTGGTCCCAGGATGCCTTGCAGCGCCGCTCCATCTGAGTCAGGTTCTCCTGGAGCTGGTCAAAGTCCACCTGAGAAAAGGAATTATACCAATGGATGGTGATAAAACACGGAGAAACATCAAAGGAGAGAAATGTGCAGTGTATGGGTGTACAAGCATACACGCGAGTCTCCTGATGTGCAGTGATAAAAACACAAAGACACGTTTAAGAAGAACCCCGACAGAACACTCCTCAATGGGATCTTTTCCAGTTATTGAGGAGTGTGCGGATGTGAGCGGTACCTTGGCGGAGCGCGTGATGGCTCCGATCTCGGAGTACAGGTCGGTGCTCTGAGGGAAGTTCTCCACCACCACAGTGCAGGCGTGGTGGAGCAGGGACTGCTTATGGACCGTGTCCTTCACCTCAGGGACCTTCTCCAGATAACTCAGCTCAAAGCCCTTAGCCTGCAGGGAGTGACACACACACACACACACACACACACACACACACACACACACAAAAGAGGAAGCAGCTGCATAAACCCCACATTGGTTTTGAAAATCTGTTCTCTTGTGTATAAAGACAGAAAAAAGGCAAAAAAAATGAGAATGAATGGAGAAACCGAAAGAGATGGGGAAGGAAGAAATATATATATATATATATATATATATATATATATATATATATATATATATATATATATATATATATATATATATATATATATATATATATATATAGAGAGAGAGAGAGAGAGAGAGAGAGAGAGAGAGAGAGAGAGAGACTACGTATGACTCACATTGGTTCCATTGAGAAAGTTGCCGATGGCCAGCAGCGTGGAGAGGATGTAGCGCAGCGTCTTGTTCTTCTCCAGCTGCTCCATGCCCTCCTTCAGATCCTGGAGTGGCTCCGCCACTTCCTGGACACGTAATACAAATACACACCCATGAGCACAACAACACACCCACAAACCAAAAACCCATAAAGAATAAAACGCACACACACACACACACACACACACACACACACACACACACACACACACACACACACACACATGCTCTCTAGCAGTGGACTTGGCCTTCCAGGATGTGTTTCATTACAGAGTGGAGTTCCAGAGCAGGTGCACCGAGTGTCCCGCTGCGATTCATCTGTCCTTGTTTAAGGTCGCTCGGAGGTTGTTTAAAGGTTTGGGCCTCGTTCAGGCTTTGATAAAATGGTTCTGATTACCTGGACCTTTGCTTTTGTACAGTATGTTCCACAACGAGTGTGTTTGTGTGTGTGTGTGTGTGTGTGTGTGTGTGTGTGTGTGTGTGTGTGTGTTTTACTGCGCAGACATGCGCACGTGCGTGTCTATTGTGTCCGGACGATATGTTCCCCTCCATTAAAACTCCCGCTACTTCACTATCCCACTTCTGAATATAGTTTGGGGAATGCCGCTTTGCCGAACCTGCGGTCAGGAACCCAGCCTCTCGGAGGAGATGAAAGAAGCAGCATCCTGTTGAACACCGTAAAATCTACAGGACAGCTAAGGAGAGGCGGCGTGTTTTCCATTGCCTGATGGCTTTGAACTTCCCCTCCTCGACTTCTTTGTCCGACGGAAAAAGGTTCCTCTGGCTCTGCCAGCCAGGCTCATGCTTCTCTAACTAGGGTGCATAGTTTGTTATGATGTAAGGACGCTGGGGTAGGGCGGATGTTGTTTAAGCTCACCTAAGCACGCAGGGATGTGAACACAGGCACCCACACACCCTCACATATTGAGCAGTACACACGTGCAGCACCTCTTGCCAGGGTCAATAAAAGACACAAAGACACAAACACCTTGGCAGAAAGTTCTTTGTAGTTATTTTTGCGTTTCCTCCATGCATTGTATGCATCTGTGCTTCATCGAGCGTGACCAGGCCCCCTCTACACTCTCGCTCTCACACACGCGCACACACACACACACACACACACACACACACACATACACACACACCTTCTCTGTGACCTCGTAGTCCATCTTGAAGGCCCAGAGCTGCAGTCGAGCGGAGAGCTCGCTGATGGAGGAGAGGGTGAGGAGGAACTGCTCGGCGCTGCCTAGGGGGACGTCAGGGTTGGCCAGCTGGGCCTCCTGGATCTTCTGCTTCTCCTCCTCCGTGGGGATCATGGTCAGGATTTTCTGGTGGGGAGAAGGGAAGAGAGGGATGTTTTGAGGTGCAACAAAAGTACGGTACACATAGGATAGGATAAGCAGAGATTTTGAGACAGAACTAAAGGGAAAATGGCCAAGAACAAAGGAATGGTATTGGAAAAAGAAATCTAGTTTAAGAAGGGAAGGTAACTATATCATTAGGCTAACAATTGTTATCCAGCAAGGCGATTTATTCAGCTATCAACTGCTATCGTCTTTTCAAGTGCCCTACTTGTACTCATCGTCTCCACCACCTTAACCCCTTCTCACCTCTATGCCCTCCTTGTTGAGGGCATACTCGTCAAAGTTCAGGATGGCCGTTTTGATGGTGCGGGGCGGAGGGAGCACGGTCAGGCCAATGTTGATGGCATTGCTCCTCTTGGAGTCCAGAACAATGATCTCCTGACGCTTACCGTCTGCCGCCGTTTTCTGTAAACACACGGCCACAAACACACACACACACACACACACACACACACACACACACACACACACACACATCCGGCCAGTGTTAGTTGAAATCTCTTTCGGTGTGGGACGTTTTATAGACTGGTAGAGATTAGGGGGCATCATCACGCAAAGTGAAATTGACTACAGCTGTGGAGATTATAGGTGTGGGGGTGTTGTGTACTCTACGGCTGCATGTGCAAACATGTGCGGCTCCTAATGTGTGTGTGTGTGTGTGTGTGTGTGCTTGTGACCAAGCATGTGCGACGTCGTTCCAGGCCATTAACAGAGGGGGGGAGGGGGGTGGTAATATTCCGGCCACATCAAAGAGCTATTGAGCAGGTGCTAAGACCCAGTCTTATACTGTAATGACAGAGCTAGTTAACCTTCATGCCGGGACAAAATGGAACTCCCTACCCAAGTTCCACTGTTCTCTAGTTATTTGGTCCTGCGAGCGTTTTTGCTTTGAAATCGCACAACTTGGAACACAGTGAGGTGAAAAAAAGCGTCTGAGGGTAGGCCGCCCGATTTACTGGTGGTCTTCTCAAACTTGGATCCCTCCGTAATCGACAGCTCTGGCCGACCCCTTTCCACGGAAACAAGCGCGGACCACCAACCCTCAGGGCTCAAACAACAGTTACGGATGGAAGCGAGGGCTTGGGTTCAAAGCGTGGTGAGGCCTGCCCTGAGCCCTGTGTCTCTGCCGGAGCAGACCGTTTTCATTAGAGGACTTAAGGGTCTTAGGGGGGACAGAAGAGATCTGTCTCCGCACTCCGTTGTCTGATCTGAGCTAAGCACATAGGTGACCTCCCTTAACCCTTTACCGTTTCCCAGCTACTGGTACAGAGTACAGCAACGTAGCACAATGAGCCACATTAGGGGAAGTCAAAAGCAACATGTAACTGTCAGGCACGAACACTGGGAATCACAGATTCTGTGTCTGTTGGGGAAACAAAACAGTGGCCCATATCCCTCACGGGTTACCTTGGTGACAGGAACCTCCTTGGACTTGGACTCAAAGAGGTGTTCTAGTTTGGCCGTGTCCACTTTGACGGGCTCCAGTTTGGACCAGAGCGACTCCCCGGCCCGTTGGTGGTCCCGGTCCTGGTAGTCTGAGGGGCGAACCTGGGCCCAAACACAGCTGCTGTTAACATAGTTCACCCTGAGCCGTATAGTTTAGTGACAGTACAGTAATACAGTTTATGATTCTATACACTGAGAACCCAAATGTATGTTATGTGAAAACATATAAGAAGGAAGATAAATATTGAATACGATAAAAATATAAAGGTATTGTGTTTCCGCTCTTTCTCTCGCTTCCTTTCGAAATGGTGCCCACCTCGCTCCAGAAGAGGCGAATGGTCTTCTTCTTCTTGTTGAACAGCGGCGGCTCCGGGGGAGGGGGTGCAGGCGCAAAGGGGGCGGACGGGGGAGGAGGGGGCCTCATCATCCCCAGCATGGGGGGGGGCCGGGGGGCACCGGCCCAGCATGGGAGGCAGTGGGGGGAGGTGGGGCATGCAAGGGGGCGGGGGCGGCGGCGGCAGGAGGTCCCCGGTGCCCCCCATCAGGCCGGCGTCCAGGATGTCCTGGTCGTCCACCTCCCGCAGGTCGGTGAAGTCGATGTCCCCGATGCGGAGCTCCCTGGGGCTGGCCAACAGCTGGTCCCAGATCGTGTCCGACTCCTTCTTGGGGGGCGGCGGTTTCTCCACCACCGCCGGCGGCTCGCTGGCTGGGGACTCCAGGTGGGGGTGGGGCATGCCCAGCCCCTTCACCAGGTCGCCGAAGCGCTCGGCGAAGGCGCGGACGTTCCCCTGGTGATCCGCTTTGGCCTCCCCCGTGTCGTCTTTCCGCTCCTCGCCGAGCCGTCCTTCAGCCTCCGGGCTGGCCTCCCCACCCTCCTCTTTCTCCCCCTCCTTCTCCTCCTCCTCCTCGTCTTCGTCGCTGGGCTTCTTGTTTTGGGAGTAGAGCATGTCCAGCATGAAGAGCTTGCTGTTGAGGAGCTTGCCGCACTGCTCGCTCGCCTCCTCCTCCTCCTTCAAGCCGGGCGCCCACGGACCTGGGAGGAGAGACGGGGGGACGGGGGAGAAAAGGGAGAGAGAAGAGAACACGGAGAAGAAAAAAGATTGATCCGACATTTCTGTTTACCTGTCGGTCGTGACGCTTTTCCATTGGATGTCAATGGCGAGAGCCAGCCTTAGAGTTAACCTAAGAGAGGAGCCTTTCTCTACACGCAGAGCGCCCTCTGTGCTGGGTGTGTGTGTGTGTGTGTGTGTGTGTGTGTGTGTGTGTGTGTGTGTGGTGCAGTGCTCCCAGGGTTTGTGCTCACCGTTGTCATTGCCGCCGCGCTCCTCCCTCTCCAAAGTGCTGCTGGCTGAGGAGATGCTGGAGGCCGAGCAGTGGTCCTTCTCGTTCACCTCCTCATTCTGACGCTCCTTGTCGCTCAGGATCCCGCTGTCGTCCTCCGCCTCCTCCCTCTCTTTCTCCGGCCGCGGCGCTGCCTCCACTTCCTCGCCCTCGTCTTCCTTTTCCAGCGCCGGCTCTTCCTCTCCCTGCCGCTCGGCCTCGGGTTCTGCCTTTTCCGCCTCCTCTTCCTGCTCCTCTTCCACCTCCTCCTGCACCTCCTCCTCTTTCCGTTCTTGCTCCTCCTCCTCCTCCTCCTCTTCGGCTTCCTCAGCACTGGGCTCTGCCACCTTTGTCTCCTCCTGGAGATCTTCTGCTGTTTGCCAGACAGAGAAAAGGTTGTTTACTACCATAAAAGCATGGGGGTGCACGCACCTCTTTGACACTTTTCAGGCGTGGGGGGAAATTGCTTTTCAAATCACGCTATCACTTAATTCTGTCCCATAAGCCGGCGCACGGAATGTTTTCAGGGAACTAAAACAAGCAAACCATCACACGGAAATATACCGGTGCAAAGCACTTTGATGAAATGGTGTTTGACAGGGTTACGTGACTGACATAAATGTTAAAAGGTTCTCTTGTTTGGCTTGCGTGTGGTGAGCTTGGAATAAACACACACAAACACACACACACACACAAACACACACACACACACACACACACACACACACCTATACTTGTCTTTGTGGTATTGTGAGGACACAAGACCAGGCCATGCTTTCTGGGATCCACCCTTTCTGCTGCTTGTACAGCACTGAAAAAAATCAGGCAGTATCCTGGAGTGGCCAGTAACACAGCTGCCACTTGAAATTATCAATCAGACAAAAAAAGGTCCCCTCACCAGACTAGAGACATCTTCCTGGGGACTTGTCAGGTATTAACTTATGTGTGGGGCCAATATATACACACAGTCTGGTTTTTCTTCCATCCTGAGGACCACTTTACACACACTCAGGTTAATCTCACTTTGTGGAACCACCTAGTACCTTTGACTGTCAAGGTGAGGGCTGTGCAACCACAATAAGTGTGCCATATTCTCTCCTTCAATGCACAATGCAGCATAATATACATCCACAGGAGCTTGGCAATGTGTTCTTTTAAGTAATTCTACAACAGTTTAATTCAATTTCAGAGTACTGATCAAGTTGTCATAAGTACTTAGGCTACAAGAGTATTATTATATTATTATTCTCAACCTTTTGTGACACCTGCACGGATATACCTGCGGAGTGCAGGTACCTAGGCATTAGCAAACCATTTCCACCCTTCCTTAGGTCACAAAATGGTCCCTTTCTCCAGGATTACTGAGCTTCTTTTTCATATTACAGCACACATTTACTGAATTCGATGCAGTTCATAGTATTTTTTTAAAAAGTGTCTTTTGACAAAAATATGTTTTAAATAAATGAATTTTACTTTTGAATTCATGAACTGCATATTAGATGCTAAGAGTCAAAGCTCACGTAGCAGACCAACTTGCAATCTGACATTTATCTGAAATGAGAGCAAAAATGTAATTTCCACAACATGTCTTTAACACGTGTTAAAGTCATCGGGTAACAATTATCACATAACTGACTAATGCCTATGAATTATAAATAACACAATTACTAATCTTTTAAAAATAGTTTCTAAATAATTATCACTTCTATGATCTAACTACTTATTACTGAAAGTTATTATAAAGTGTTACCGTTTTGGGTTGTCAAATTGTGTAAATAGCAAGGCAAAGAACAATAAAAAATGAATGCCATCATAAAATATACTATTTAAGTAGATTATCTACACATACAGTGCTATATTAGTAGTACAATCATGTACTTTTTATTTCCTTGATTTAATTTAACAGAAGATGCACCAAAATGAGAGGCTGCTAAATACATTTTAAAGTTCAAAACTTTTATTTCAGTGTATTTTGAATATTAAATGAACCCAAAAATGTTTTCAATTAGGTATAAAAATAAGTCACTGGTTCCAGCTTTTCAAATGTGAAGACTCTCTGCACCATTTCAGTTTGTGGCTGCAGGTTGGTATAAAAAAGCTAATTAAAGATATCTTGGAGTTTTCAACCAGGGCACCAGTGTCTTTTCCACTCTGTTTTGATGAGTGATCACTACTGGTTCGTGGACAGGACAGGATACACTGCTTAACGGTCGCTTTTTACGTCTCTGCCTAGAGCCATTTCCTGGTCTTGAGGATGAGCGTCCTCTGTTAAGCACCTGCTTTCAAGAGCCATTGTTCAGTTCTGTTGGTGAGAGACACCTATCTTCGATGTCATCCATCGTCTTTAAGTCCTTCAGGCATCTGAATATGCTCTGTTTCTGGTCGACTGGCTCTATAACTTCACTTGTGTCTGTATCATCAGAACAGTCCTCACTAGTCTTAGGAATATATTGCTCTCCACTGTCAGCTGAGGTAAGGTCAAACAGGTCATCTGAATCAGAATGGTTGTTGATCTTTATAAAAGAAAATGTAAATTAATGTCAGCAAACTAATTAAACGTTTGCTAAAACACTTCAGTTCATACGAGATGCGAACTATCAAATCAGTTAAAAAAAAATTGGAGCACAAGCATTCATCTTTTCTCTATATTGTGTGTGTTGCTTACCTGAATGCTTGTGGTCCTCCTCAGCCTTGGGATTGAATCTTGGTCCTCGTTGGAGAGGCTAAGTTCAGAGTCAGAACACAGGTTCCATGTCTAAAAAAAAAATGTAGGTAATTTTCATTTGGACAAATGTATAAAAAGAAAAAAGTTTAACAGTATATTACATAAAATTAAAAAAAAAAGATTAATTGATTTAAATATATAACCAAGGAACTACTTTTATTGCAATTAGTTGGAAATGATTCAATTAATAATGAATTAATTATTCACCTCAAATTGCAAAAGTCTATATTCATCAGCCATTACTTTGGTGTCCTGAAAGGAAAATAATTTAGTTCATGCATAATTGGTCATATACATTCAGATTACTTGCTTTCATAAGATTGAAGATTTCAAAAATACACTAAGTAGCCTGACAAATGAGTTCAACATCATTATTGAGTAGTTAGTTAACAGTAACATTATTTCAACTCAACTACAATAACCATGAGCTGATACAAAATACAGCATGGCATGCATGAGGCTGTAGTACTAAAACGATGCCTGAATTTGACCCCAAATCATTGTTATTTTTGATAGATTCAAGTGGGCTCTGATTTCTGCCATAAATATGTTGCCTGCTGCAGCACTTCTGTAACCATTACAGCTGAGAACAAGTAAAAATGAAGTTTGGGAGGAGGAAATTAATCTGTAAACAACAGCTGGAATGACTGGTAGAAAGCAAAATGAGCTCGGGTTCAACGACACATGTCATACATGGTGTGTCTTAGGTTTATACACAGAAAAGACTAAATGACTGCACTTAAATGTGTACAATGTAATTCAGTTACCGTGGTCCCCACCACAACAGGAGACCTGACAGGTGTGTGTGTGAGCAGCCTTCTAAAAGGACCACATTCAGTTACCGTGGTCCCCACCACAACAGGAGACCTGACAGGTGTGTGTGTGAGCAGCCTTATAAAAGGACCACGACTGGACCCCATTTTTCACAATAACCAGAATGTGCTTGGCAGCATACTTATGACTTCAGAGTTGCACTGATCTTAAGTATCTTCAAGTACAAACACTTCAACAATTATCTAAACAGGTGAGGCTTAAAAACTAAAGAATTAGCAAATGAAAGACAAGAAATGTAAACAACATTTAGTACCTGCAGCTGAGAGAATGAAGATGTCTGCGGGGCCTGCTTTGTTGTTCTGGAGACCAAAGCCTCAGAAGACTTAGGGACAGTTGATTGTCCTCCAGCCTGACAAATGAGTTCAACATCATTATTGAGTAGTTGGTCAACAGTAACATTATTTCAACTCAACTACAATAACCATGAGCTGATACAAAATACAGCATGGCATGCATGAGGCTGTAGTACTAAAACGATGCCTGAATTTGACCCCAAATCATTGTTATCTTTGATAGATTCAAGTTGGCTCTGATTTCTGCCATAAATATGTTGCCTGCTGCAGCACTTCTGTAACCGTTACAGCTGAGAACAAGTAAAAATGAAGTTTGGGAGGAGGAAATTAATCTGTAAACAACAGCTGAAATGACTAGTAGAAAGCAAAATGAGCTCGGGTTCAATGACACATGTCATACATGGTGTGTCTTAGGTTTATACACAGAAAAGACTAAATGACTGCACTTAAATGTGTACAATGTAATTCAGTTACCGTGGTCCCCACCACAACAGGAGACCTGACAGGTGTGTGTGTGAGCAGCCTTCTAAAAGGACCACATTCAGTTACCGTGGTCCCCACCACAACAGGAGACCTGACAGGTGTGTGTGTGAGCAGCCTTATAAAAGGACCACGACTGGACCCCATTTTTCACAATAACCAGAATGTTCTTGGCAGCATACTTATGACTTCAGAGTTGCACTGATGTTAAGTATCTTCAAGCACAAACACTTCAACAATTATCTAAACAGGTGAGGCTTCAAAACTAAAGAATGAACAAATGAAAGAGAAGAAATTCAAACAAAACTTAGTACCTGGATTTGAGAGACAGAAGATGTCTGCGATTCCTGCTTTGTTGTTCTAGAGACCTCAGCCTCAGAAGACTCAGGGACAGTCGATTGTCCTCCAGCCTGACAAATGAGTTCAACATCATTATTGAGTAGTTGGTCAACAGTAACATTATTTCAACTCAACTACAATAACCATGAGCTGATACAAAATACAGCATGGCATGCATGAGGCTGTAGTACTAAAACGATGCCTGAATTTGACCCCAAATCATTGTTATTTTTGATAGATTCAAGTCGGCTCTGATTTTTGCCATAAATATGTTGCCTGCTGTAGCACTTCTGTAACCATTACAGCTGAGAACAAGTAAAAATGAAGTTTGGGAGGAGGAAATTAATCTGTAAACAACAGCTTGAATGACTGGTAGAAAGCAAAATGAGTTCGGGTTCAATGACACATGTCATACATGGTGTGTCTTAGGTTTATACACAGAAAAGACTAAATGACTGCACTTAAATGTGCACAATGTAATTCAGTTACCGTGGTCCCCACCACAACAGGAGACCTGACAGGTGTGTGTGTGAGCAGCCTTCTAAAAGGACCACATTCAGTTACCGTGGTCCCCACCACAACAGGAGACCTGACAGGTGTGTGTGTGAGCAGCCTTATAAAAGGACCACGACTGGACCCCATTTTTCACAATAACCAGAATGTGCTTGGCAGCATACTTATGACTTCAGAGTTGCACTGATCTTAAGTATCTTCAAGTACAAACACTTCAACAATTATCTAAACAGGTGAGGCTTAAAAACTAAAGAATTAGCAAATGAAAGACAAGAAATGTAAACAACATTTAGTACCTGCAGCTGAGAGAATGAAGATGTCTGCGGGGCCTGCTTTGTTGTTCTGGAGACCAAAGCCTCAGAAGACTTAGGGACAGTTGATTGTCCTCCAGCCTGACAAATGAGTTCAACATCATTATTGAGTAGTTGGTCAACAGTAACATTATTTCAACTCAACTACAATAACCATGAGCTGATACAAAATACAGCATGGCATGCATGAGGCTGTAGTACTAAAACGATGCCTGAATTTGACCCCAAATCATTGTTATCTTTGATAGATTCAAGTTGGCTCTGATTTCTGCCATAAATATGTTGCCTGCTGCAGCACTTCTGTAACCGTTACAGCTGAGAACAAGTAAAAATGAAGTTTGGGAGGAGGAAATTAATCTGTAAACAACAGCTGGAATGACTAGTAGAAAGCAAAATGAGCTCGGGTTCAATGACACATGTCATACATGGTGTGTCTTAGGTTTATACACAGAAAAGACTAAATGACTGCACTTAAATGTGTACAATGTAATTCAGTTACCGTGGTCCCCACCACAACAGGAGACCTGACAGGTGTGTGTGTGAACAGCCTTCTAAAAGGACCACATTCAGTTACCGTGGTCCCCACCACAACAGGAGACCTGACAGGTGTGTGTGTGTGAGCAGCCTTATAAAAGGACCACGACTGGACCCCATTTTTCACAATAACCAGAATGTGCTTGGCAGCATACTTATGACTTCAGAGTTGTACTGATCTTAGGTATCTTCAAGTAAAAACACTTCAACAATTATCTAAAGAGGTGAGGCTTAAAAGCGAAAGAATGAACAAATGAAAGACAAGAAATGTAAACAACATTTAGTACCTGCAGCTGAGAGAATGAAGATGTCTGCGGAGCCTGCTTTGTTGTTCTGGAGACCTCAGCCTTAGAAGACTCAGGGACAATCGATTGTCCTCCAGCCTGACAAATGAGTTCAACATAATTATTGAGTAGTTGGTCAACAGTAACATCAACAACCATAAGCAGTTTTAAAAAGAGGTCAAAAATAGGAAAATTGTGGTGATATTAAGTCAATTAAAGTTAAGTCTAATATAAGCCTGCATACACTATCAAATCTAAAACATGTACTATATTTCTCAAATAAAAGCCGGGTCTCAAACAATGGCCGAGGGCGTGGTCAACATGAACAAATAAAAGTTCAACCCCAAAACAGGCTGGGGGAAACGAAGGATTAACTCCTGATGCCTGTCATATAATATGCATGCCATCTAATCGTAATATACATTTCGATTAGTGCTGCAACTAACAATTATTTTTCTAGCGATTACAACTATAACAAGTAGCAAAACACCATTATTGGTTTAATTATGAGGAAAGAATAAACATCAGCTTCATTCACACTGACATTCAGCAACTCAGTTTTGACATACCGGTTTCCTCCAAGGCCAATCAGCTCCTCCATAATAGTATGTTATTTCTTCTCCAGCATTAATGTCCCTCAGAGCAAAGAGACAGAGGTGCGGCCTTTTGTCTGATATGACCTTCGTCATCTTGCAGTTTGCATGGTTATCCTCATCGTTGACTAGTCTTCCTAGACTGCCATCTTCTTGAGCTGCATCAATACTTCAAAAAGATAATAACCCCTAATTAGACTTCATGAAATAAAATCATTAATTTAATTTTTGCAACAATTTACCATTGGTCGAGAAATTCAGTTAAGACTATGTTATCTTTTTGGGGGCAATAGTGAAATTACCTTAAGTAGACAGATTTGTATAGATAAATAACCTGACCTCGGCCCTTCATTTATGTAAATCTGTGCAGCGCAGGCTACATTACTGTTGGTTATAGTTGCAAACTCAAAGACTGATTAATTCATCTCACAAATTTGTTTAAGATATGACAAAACTAAACTTTTCAAAAAGTTCAATCTATGCCTTACCACCATGTTCTCTCATGCCAGTAGAAGTCAAACATGAAGACAGCACATCTACCATGATATATCCTCCTCCTCCTTTGAGATTCTTCAGAATGTATTAATTCCCCTCTGTACTCCACCACAAAGTCTCCTTTTTGGAAATGGGCCTTGGCAAACACCCCGCAACCTAGTGTACACATACAGCTACCATTACCGTCTTGAAAGCTTTACAGTTATATTTTTCAATATCCCTAGAAACTACAAAAGCAGGACCTATTACTTTCATAATACATCAATAACCATGTGACAGGTTATCATTAACAAAAGTTGCAGACCGCAGTAATACTGCATGAACAAACAGGCTTCCCTTATGGAAAACCAAAATGTAAATAATAACTGGTTTGTCCATCCTCCTGTTGCACCACATTGACCAAATGTTTCATAAAATTGCCTGAGGTAGTGGCATATATTCAGTCAGGCACACCAGAGCTATTGTCACAGTGACATACCAGTAAGCACTTCAATACAAAGAAGAGAACAAAATGCACTGCCTTATTTCATACAATGTTCTATTTTTTCTATACTAAACCCATGAGTACTATCAAGAGGTAAGGTCTGTTACAACTATAATATCAAAACATCAGAATGAAAACACAAACACCTTACCTTTAAAAGAGTTGATATATTTCACTTCCAAATCTGCTGTCTTGTCGAGGGCCTTGGCAGTATGTTCTATTGCATCCGTTTTGGGCGGTTTCCTGCATCTCATTGCTGCCATTGATAATCCTATGATGAAACACAGTGCAGTTTTAATATAACTAGATAGCCATTAATCTACTGATTTATAAAACGTATTCAAAATGTTTGAAAATCACATGTAAACCACACCAGGGTAACAGCATGCTGCTGATGATTCGTTTAGCCTAGTACATTTGAGCAATAAGTAACAACAATCTCCCACAGTTTGTGAATAAAATTAGCAAATTAAGGTCTCATTTATTTACAGACTTACTACTACTGAATTTGCACACTACCCGATTCAGAAACAGACTTATTTAAATTACGTAATGTAATTAAAATTCACGCGTTGCCGACTTTCGCCATTAACGTTATGCTCAAGCCGCATGCTCTTGTCTAGATAGAAGGAATGCTAAACAGATAAATAAAAAGTCCTTCAATTTTCATCACATAACAGTTTTTTTTTTGCATTTTATTGATTCAAGTAACGATAAAACTAACTAGACTAACCACCGTTTATCAACAGGCCTGCTGCAGCTTCCAGAACAATGTTAGCCAATTAGCTAGCTTAGTTAGCTAACTTCACTGTAGATATGAACTTAACTACCTCGCTAGCAAAACGTAGCTTTCCCCGGAGAGTAAAATAAGCAATGCTTTATAACGTGCAAACGATTTAATAAAAATAGCAATACATTTATTCTACGTTAACTTTAGCTAGCTTACCTGGCTGCTTTTACCAGCTGAAAACATGTCAAATGCTGCATTTAAATGATCAAATCAGCTCAGTGCACTGAAATACAATTGCATTTAATGTAAGAATAACTTACCTTATTAAGAACACTCACAAGTCTCTCTGACATCTGCAGACACCAAAACCTCAGGAGTCCAGTGCGTCTTCCCCTGTTATCTCTTCCGAGTGTCGAGTTATTATGGGGTGGGGGGTCGGGGAGGGGGTCATACACCTAGGACTCCCATATGTGCCCGTCAGATATGTCACTAATCTCTTCGGTTTTTATTCACTAATAGAGACTATTATCCGTTTTGTATTCATTAATTTAGGTTAACGAGATACTCCTTAAGGAAATTACATTTCTATTATTATTTTAAAATGTATGCGTGACTTTGCTTCCTGTTAAGTTATTAATCATTAGCTTGTCTTAGCCTAGCATAGCAACTATTTATTGTAGTTACAATTAGCATGGCTAAATATTTAGCATAGCGTTAGCATATCTAACGTGCAGACATAAAAGGTGGGTAAGATAATGTATTACTGGTTAACTATTCCGTAGTTTAGGGTATTAAAATGTATATATTTTCGGTGTGAATATTATAATTACTGCATTTACGCATTTACAATAAACCTAGGTTTGATCTAGTGTTGATACTAATTAGTCTGTAGGCTATTTGCTGTAAATTAATGTGTAAGTGTTAGCAGCCAATCAGAGAGTTAGCTAGCTGCTTGCACATGCGCATTTTAGCCGAGTGTGTGAAGAGTGTGTGTGGAGGCAGTACAATCCCCTGTAACTAGGGGTCAGTGTTGAGTTACTCCTCCTATACACACCTACGCACACAATACGGGTATATGTGCATTGTGGGGAAACCCCTGAAAACTTCACAGGGCATTGTTTTGACACTCTTTTCACTGAATCTAATGTAAAATTAGTGGGGTCCGGGTTTTCGGACCCCACATAAATTTTGGTCCCCACACCGTGAGTGTGCTATCAGGCCGTGGATCCCACAATGTAATAATGACAAACACACACACACACACACACACACACACACACACACACACACACACACACACACACACACACAAACAGAAACATGCCAACATAAACAACATGTACAATATGGTACAGGTACACAACGGTAGGTTGTCCAGAGACCAGGATATGAACGGGAAATGAGGAATGAAGTTCCTGTTTACGTCAACGCGCGATGCACACACAGTCACAGAGCAACATAGGCAAGGCTAGAATAACAAGGACTCCAGAGGCCTCACACACTGGGCTGTTTCAGAGCCACCATATCGAGTCCAGGGCTACGCACACTCTCCTGCTGAAAACAAGGCTTGTGTTCTTACTCACCATGTTTGGGTATTACAGCTACTACAAAAACGTCTTTCCAAAAACCGTTTGACCCTTTCACCCATAACCCCTCCCCCCCCCCAAGCAAACACACACACACACCCCGTCAACGCCCCCTCCCCTTCTCCATAATCCACCCTCTTCACACCTGCATTTCAGTTGAAATGGCAGGCTCCAAAACGGAAACAATTTTAGGTTAAGAATGATTGCTCTGGGCCACGCTGCTGGGAATTGAACCGGCAACCTTCTGGTATTAATTCCAAATCCCCTTACCCCATAACACACCGCCATTGCCTCCAGGGTCTATAGTGTCTAAAGCCTTTAGGCAATAACACACCTAGAACACGCACGAGAACATTTCACACGGCATGTTAATGTCCTCAAGTATTCTCAATCCTCTCAGAGCTCCAAAGGTTGAAGAGAACACCTACCTCACCTCCTTGAAATGCACCATGACCATTAAAGAAACCTACACTCTCTACCAGCACAACTCAAGGAAACTCCTTTTAAAATGTAGCGGAACAATGTCTGAATCAACAACTCCAGAGTATTCCACCTATTGAAGCTTTAGGACCACCAACCGTCCGTAATCATTCCATCCACAACAAATCATCCCATTTGTAAATCCACACCCTCCCCCCCCCCCTCCCCTCCCCCCTGTTTCTCCTGTGTCCTCCTACCAGTCTCCGACGGGGTGCCGGGCGAGATGGGCGTCTCCGCCTCCACCTCCGCGTCCTCCTGGGAGGCGTAGGAGGACGGCGTGCTGCTGCGCGAGGACGAGGGCCAGGCCTCTGAGGGTTCAAAGGTCAGGCTGAGGTCGGGGCGAGTCCTGGACGTCCGCACGTGCTCCCGCTCGTACTCCTCTGCTGCCAACCGCTCCACGGTCTTATACCTGGGGAGGGGACAGACAGAGAGAGAGAGAGAGAGAGAGAGAGAGAGAGAGAGAGAGAGAGAGAGAGAGAGAGGAGGGAGATGGTAGGAAGAGGGGAGGGTGGGAAAAGAAGAGGGGGGTAGAGGGTAAGAGGGCCAGGAAAGAGAAGAGGCACAAAGCATAAACATATAGTTACCACGACTGATTTTGAAAGGCAGCATAGAGGTAAGTCTTTTTTTGCTTCTTTTCCTGTCTGAAAGTTGTTGTCGAGGTGGATGCCTTTGGCACGAAAAACAGCTGGAACCTAAATACGAGGACCGTTGAGCTGTCTCTGGCTCCCTGACCTTCAAGTCACTCCTCTGCTTCCTAATCACCCGTCTCCTCCTTAGCAGACATGGCTGTCTACCTCGGCACGCTAGATAAAGCCCTCTTTCTCCTCCGCTGTCTGCCCAGCCCCATTACCCCTCCACAAACACAGTGTGCAAACTCATCACTCGCAGACTGCAAAGGTGAAATACAGCATCCACCTCTCCTCCACTCTCCTCCCCTCTCCTCCCCTCCCCTCTCCTCTCCTCTCCTCTCCAGCCCCGCGCACAGCTGCCGAAAGCTGAAACAAAACACGCACCGAGAGCGGGATACAGAAGGAGAGAGACTTCTTCAAAGGGTTGAAGAACAGCGAGAGAGAAGACAGGAGGGAAGGAGAACGAGAGCAACGTTGGGGAGACCTTCCCCCGGGTGTGGGCTGTAGAATGGCGGAACATCCGAACTGAATCAGCTTAAACCTGTGTGCCTTTCATCCTGCCACTTTCCCCCTCCTCTTCCTCTTTTGCCTCTCTCTCTCCTACCTCCTCTCTCCCGACCATGTTCACTTCATCTAGCACCATTGTGCTCCCCCCTTGCTTTCTCTGTACCCATTCCCTCCCCGCGTTCTCTCCCTCAAGACCCCCCCCCCCACCCCCTCTTCTTAATGTATGATGTGAGGTGCTTCTGTTCAGCGCTCTTGAGGTGCACACCACTTCAGTAGGCTGAGGTAACTGGATACTAACAGAGATGGGTGTGTATGAGGGCGTGGGTGCGTGAGTGAGTGTGCGCGTGTGTAAGAGAGCGAGGGGAGAGAGAGAGAGGGATCGAGGGGGAACGTCATGAAAAAAGGACCACCCAAATGTGTTTTGTTGTTGTTAAGCTACCACCACGTATATACGGCGGCAGCTCTCATTGCTCACTTCAATTACTGACACATGTTAACGTGGCCTGGACATTGTTGTGCCAATCACACGCGCTTAATCAAGAATGTCTGGTAGAAACCTCAAAGATGCCCATGTAAAGCTAACTAGTAACGCTGGACACGTTTGTGGACACGTTTGTGTGGGAAACGTCATGATATTATTTCCACCTCGCTGACGGACCCCAGTAAGCGAGAGGGCGCTTCACGCGAGGCAGGCCCCGGCCCATATGGTGTTCTTTCTGCCGGGCTGCAGCTCGCTCAGGCTACCTGGTCTCTCTGGGAGGGGAGCTATGTGAGACCTCATGTTTCCCTGATAACCGTGAAGTATAAATGTATAGCAAATACATCATCCTCTCATGTGGAAAATCTCCCCTGTGTTCAGTTCTATCCGTCTAGCCTGTAGCGCTTTTTTTTCATTTTTTTTTTCAACTTTCTCTTCTCTCTCTCTCTGTCTCTCTGTCAATTCCTTCCAGCCAACAGGCGTAAATGAAGGGTGAAAATAGTTCTGAAGCACGCTGGAGGAAGTGACACAACTACCAAGTAAACAGAGCGGACGGATCTGAGGAGGCTGAACACACTGTCAAACAGAAAGGAGGCTGGGGTGGAATCCTGAGCAGGAGGAGGAGCTTTAATATGTTGAGTTGAATTGGGTTGTTTGTTTTATTTTACTCATTTTAGTACCCGAGGACATCAAACAAAAATTCACTTGAATGAAAATTAACTATAAGGACTCCAAATACATTGTTCTAGTTTACATCCCAACACTTCTCAGTGAAGACCATGCTTCCCATCCAAATTCTTCTTTTCACAAATACACAGCCGTGTGTGTGTGTGTGTGTGTGTGTGTGTGTGTGTTGTTTTTGAGCGTGAAGAGCTGGACGAACGCTGGAGTCTGATTCTCTCACAGAGAGCAGCCAAAACAATCAAGCCTCCTGGCGAGCCCCCCATTAAAATACTGCCTCACTAAAGAAAGGAAAAAGAGACAGTGAAAGTGAGGAGAATCAAAAGGGAACCCAGGAAACATGTTCGACCTGACCACCATGTTCTCCGTGCACGAACAGTGTCCCAAAGCCCGTGCTACAACACACCCTCTGATGTCTCTGGATGTGTGTGAGTGCATGTCCATTCGTTTGGATGATGAGCAGCTACACTCACCTCTCCTCTCTGGCCTGCCTGGCCTCCTCCATTTTGTCCACGTAGTCGCGGCTGCGCCACACAGACAGACAAACATATTAGATAGGAAAAAATGCAGAGCCCAACGACTCAGACGTCAAGTGAAAAGACATGTGACGGTAAACAATGGAAAAGCGGGAATGCATCACCTGTGTTTGTTCCTCTCCTCCCTCTCTATCCGCTGCAGCCGCTCCTCTCTCTCGCCACGGCGACGCTCCCTCTCGGCCGCTAAAGACTCCTGGTGCTGCCTGTAGGAGGAGGACAGCAGACCTCCCAAAGCAGGTCTGGGAGATGGCGGGGAGAAACACCCAACACAGAACCAAACATACAATGAGACCATCAAAACCCAAAAAGACGATATAACATAGCGTGTCAGAATCCTGGCGATATTTGACCATTTAGGAGGTAGTATGTAGGCCCAGTTGTAGCAGTGTGCTACAGGTATGTGCACACGTTTTGGGTGTCCATTGGCCCCCTCACCTGGAGTTAGTGGGCGTAGCTGGACTGCCGGTGGCTGGGTAGGACTTCTGACCACCATTCCTGAAGGGAAAGAGGAAACAGAGTAACCCAAAGCACGCCGAGAAATAAGATGACAACGTTCTACACTAGAAAAGAGAAACTCCTGACAACTCATTATAGAATAGGATCATTGTGGCCACTGGACTGAGAGGCAAGGCCTCTTTCTAACAAACAACATAACCTAGCAAATATCTTTGACTTAGTGGTCAGTATCTGGTCGATATCTCTGTTTTTGGATTTTAGGAAAAAAGTTCGGTAAAACCTAATAATAAATAATAATAATAATCTAACAGCTCAATAGAGCTTCAGTTCAAATGTACCACTTCCTAACTGACAAGTTTGTAAGCAGAGAGCCAGTATGTGAAAGAGTGAAAGTAAACGTTGACACAAAAGGTAACACCATCACAGTTCAGAAAGTTATAGTGGCCCCTTTCTCGATATGAGACAACAGGATTAAAACACCTGGCTCGGCCAAAGCAAGGCGTGCTGGGGAGGCAGAGGGACAGATCAGAAAGACAGGAGAGCATGCCACTACCAGACAGAGGGAAACTGGGCAAATGATCTCACATGCAAGCACACACACACAAACACACACACTCGCTCCTTCCAAGTGGCCAGTAAAAAGGCGAGAGGGGAGTGCAGAAACCCGAAAGAAAGGCTCAACGAGCCGAAAGGGGAAAGGTGGTGAAAATAGATCATTCATCCGCAGAGTGAGACGAGGGCTTTGTCAGACGTGTGCCGTGAAGCCGCAGGAAGGGCTGATCTGGACAGGAACGTGAATAAGGGAGAGACGGAGACCGTTCAGTGAGAGGCTCGAAACCCGCAGAGGAGCAGAGTAACGGCGTGAACGGGACAGAGTCACAGCAGACAGCGGGCAGTGGGAAGAATAAAACGTGGCGGGATAAAAGAATCCAGCTAGGTGACAGAGGATGGGACAACCCGCTCTGCAGCAAAGGAGCGGGGCGGGAAGGAACGTGAGGGAGCGTGAAGATTTGAGGTGAGGAGGAAGGCGAGCAAAGAAAACTTCAGCGTGACCTCCCTCCGGCTGGCAGGGAGTCGAGTCCCGGAGGCCTTCTGACCTGTCGGCAGCGTTCCTGAAGATCTCCTGGTTCTGCTTGGCTGACTGCGGCGGAGAGGGCTCCTCGTCCATGTCATAGGAGAAAAGGTGGAAGGGGGAGTGGGGGAGGTAGGGGAGGCGGTCAGGGGAGGGACGGGAGGTGCCTCGGTGAGGGGGGCTGACCTCGGTGGTGGCAGGGATGGTAACGATGGAGTTCTTCCTGGCCAGCAGGGTCGCCAGGAGAGAGGGTTCGGCCGGGGGGTCAGGAGGGCTGGGAGGAGCTGGAGGTCTGGGAGGAGGCAGAGCAGAGGTGGGTGCAGGGGGGGAGAGGATCACAGCTGGGGGCGGGGGTGGAGGTGCGCGTGGGTGTAGTAGTGGTGGGGGTGGAGGTGGAGGTGGCGGAGGAGGCGGGGGGTCCCTGGTATTTCTCCTTTCTTCCACTCTTCCTTTGTCTTCCATTCTTGAAGTGAGTGTGATGGTCTGCAGGGTGGTCCTGTGGACCGCTGAGGACGTGTGGCGTCGGACCACACTGGAGGTTGACAACAAGGGCAAAGGAGTAAAAACAAAATGACCCGGGTGGGATTGCAAAGTCATCGCGGACAGGTGGGAAGTGGACTACAATACCCATAATGTCAAAGGTGAAGGCATGAAATGAAGCAGCGATCGTTTGGATGTCACTTTTCGAATTCAATGTTCCAGAGCGGAATTGATTGCAGATTGTTTAAATAAACGGGGGCAGAAATTGCATTGCCATGTTCAATCGTCAGCGTGACATTGCAACGACCGCTGTAGCGCGAATTCTACAACCTATTATACCTGGGGGAGGTCTGACTAGACACTCTATCCGCCCCCTCCTGCTCATCCGAGTCAGACTCAGTCACGGGAACCTCCTCTTCCTCCTCCTCCTCCTCCTCATCCTCCTCTTCCTCCTCACACTCCTCATCTCTGCGGAGGTCGGAGGGTCGAGGAGGGACGGACGGAGAGAGGCGTGGGGAGACACAGGGAGAGACGGCAGCCACAGAAAAGATGATCATGCAGAGGTAAATCACATAAATCACAAGAGCATCCGGAGAGATGAAGAGGGGACGTGGGAAAAGGCGAGAGAAAGGGAGGAAGGGAAAAACAAATAAACGGGAAGAGGGAGATGAGAAACAAACAAACAAACAAACATAAAGACCACTCTAGACAGACCGAAGACATAAACACAGAGGTAGAGAGGAAGAAACAGACTCAACAAATCCAGCCTTCTGTAACCGTAGAGAGAAAGAGACCGAACCCATGTCCAGTAGACAAGGCAAGAGGGAACGGACACAGCGGGAAGAGACAGGAACGATGGGAAAGAGAAGGCTGAGAAAATGAGTCAATGACGAGGGGGGAATGCAGACAACGGGGACTTATCAATCGTTTCCATGCATGACGTTACGAAATAGAGAGAGGGAGTTATGGGCCACCCGAGATCAGCTCTTTATCAATACTGCTAGCCAGATCTATCACACAGCACTGCTCTTGGGTCGGGATGGGGAGGGGGGGGGGGGGGGCAAGACGACTGTTTCTAATAGTGGATCCAGATGAGTCTAGCTACAGGGGGACTGCTGTTTGCAAACAGGTGCTCCTCCACACTGGGGCCAGGAGTGTGATGGATAGAGTAGGTTGGGTCCTAAAACGAATGTGCATGTGTGCGCACGCATGTTACTGTGTGTGTGTCTGTGTGTGTGTGTGTGGGTGTGTATGTGTGTGTGCGTGTGTGTGCGTGTGTGCGCGTGTGTGTGTGTGTGTGTGTGCGTGCGTGACGGGGTGTATCACAAATCACTTCCCGTTGTCCGTTCAATGGGTTCATTCTGTGTTCATTCTAGGAGCCACTTCAACAGATCCTTGCGTTCTCCATTATTCTACGATACGCCACGGGAACTCACGAGAGCCCGGTGCCAAACACAAGCACGCGCAGACGCACAAGGCGGCCCATGCTGTTACGAACGGCAGCCAGAGCGATGCTGCCTGTCCCTGTGGGGTACTTACATAGGCCAGGGCCCAAAGTCTGCCTGGTTCACACACTGTTGACTGGGAGCGGGTTGCAAGGGACGGCGAGGAAGGAAGGTACAGTATAGGAGGAAGTGATTCAAGGATATGTGGAGAGAAAGTGTGAGGGTTCAAAAGAAGGAGAAAATAATACGGCGGTAGTTTAATCAGGGGCAAAAACCATGAAGAGAGAGGGGGGGGGGGGGGGATTTAAGATGGGAGAGGAGGGGAATGAAATGATGAAAGGAAAAGGGGGGGGGGGGGGTTACCTGACATGATCTGCTGCTGTCTACTGGGGTCACAGCACAGAGGGGACCGTGTGTGTTTAAACACAGCACTCCACTAAGAGTGTGTTAGCATATCCGTGGCGTGGGGGTTAACAATAAGCCACTCATTTAAACAATGCTGAACAAATGTTGTTTTAGTATTTTGGGGGCAAAGACCACCAAACCTAAGGTGAACTGAGGTGAAACACTGTTAAAAGTGAGTGGTCACGGCGCGAAGGCCACAGAGGTCAATGGCTTTCCCCCAACGACCTTTGAACTTACATGTCCGGCAGAGACATGGACAGTGCTCTGGGGTAAAGAGCATTATCAAATGTAGTCACACCCAGCAGTTACATGAACAGGGAATAACAGTCAGCCTAGATAGGGGGGAATCCACCATGGTTGCCCACGCCAGCCTTGCGCTATCCCTTCCCCTTGGACTCCTCCACCCGCCGCGGTCTCACCTCTCACTCAAGTCCCCTCTCTGGCCGTTGAGGGGCTTGAAGCAAGGTCTGTGCGGGGAGGCGGGGCTTAAGGGGGAGGCGAGCCCGGACCTCCCCAGGGAGGCTCGCCGGCTCCGCCTCCTCTCCAAGCCCCTCTTCTTGTCCCCAGCGCCCAGACTGGCTCGCCGGCGATCCCTCCGCCCCATTGGTGGAGGCTGGCTGTGGTCATCGCCATCCTCGTGACGCAGAGTTGCCTATCGATTAGAGATGAGACGTTAGATAAAAAGGTGACGTTTATCCATGCATGGACTATGTGCACGTTTGAGGTCTGTGTGTATACATATATATATACATATATACATATATATATACGTTTGTTTGAGTGTGTGTGTAGGTGTGAGTGTGAGCCTGTGTACGTGTGTGTGCACTTCAGTATATCTGTGTGTGTCTCTGTGTGTGTCGGTGGGTGTGTGTACTTCGATATGTGTATGTGTGTGTATGTGTGGGGAGACCTCGTAGATGTTGAGCTGCTCCACCAGGTCCAGGTCGGTGCCCCTCCTGCCCAGGTGTCTCTGAGCCACCGCCTCCACGCCCTGCTCCTCCAGGCCGTCCACCATGTCGTAGAAGGAGTCCTGGTCAGGGAGCGCCGACAGCGTCTGGGGCAGGGGGACAAGGGGGACAGGACAGGGAGACAGGGGGTCAAGGGGGCAGGGGGACAGGGGGTGAGTGTGAGGGGGCAGGGGAGTACAGGGACAGGGTCCATCACGAAAAGTAAATTTTCATTTAGAATTTGATGTTAAATCACCAGGGTGTGTATACGTGTTACCGTGTGTGTGTTTGTCTCTGATACCTTGTTGATGAGAGTCATGGCATACACCAGGAGCTCCGTGTCCACTCCATCTTTCTCGTCCAGGATCTCCATGGCATTTGCCCAAGGCTTCACACCTGCCAGTCCAGCATCACGTAAAATCATCAGGGATCACATCAATCTGGGCTCTCAGCAGCTTAGTATCACAGGCTACTGTCCATGATTCTCCTGCCATTGTGATGGAGCTGGGTACTGTGTCATGTGCGTACCTCTCTTGGTGTCGACAGCTGTGATGGCCTCGATGAGCAGGGGGGCGTTGGACTCGGAGTACTCCACAAACACCAACAGCAGCTTCAGAGCCGTCTTCACCACCAGACGGAACTAGGGAACGCACACGCACGCACGCACGCACACACACACACACACACACACACACACACACACACACACACACACACACACACACACACACACACACACACACACACACACACACACACACACACACACACACAGGATACCCATTCATTCTGTCAGCTTATCTCCCTGTCCTTGTTCTAAATGGCCCTGGGTGTGAGGGGGGTAGTGTTGATAGCGGTGGACTGGTTGGCAGGGTCTTGGCCTAGTGGGTGAATACCAACAGCTAAACTGAACACACACACACACATTGGTACTGTGCATGATTTGAAAGGAACTGGAGCCTAGTAAAGACAAGGCTGACAGAGAAGTGAGAACAGGAGTGAGAAAGGCATGGAAGAAGGGAGAAGGGTGGCCCCAATTCAAGCTCTGGTGGTCAAAAACACTCGAGTCGGGGTCTCTGTCTCAACTCCCTCTATAAGGAGCTAGGAATGCACACAGGCCTGTTTATCGGAATCCATGCCAAGCTACTGATGGATAGGCTCGACCCAATGACAGCCAGCAAGTGAGTGTGTATATGTGTGTGTGTGTGTGTGTGTGCGTGCGCACCAGCTTGCTTGCGTGTGTGTGAGTGCGTGCGTACGTGTGTTTTTGGGGCAAGGGGGATGGGGGGGCAAGTCAAAGTATTATAATTCATTTCAATGGATCTGTATATCATTTATAAATCGAATGGTCTTAGGGGAAATGTAGTTATGTGTAATCCACACTTTTGTTTTGTTTGCTCTAAACAGATTGAAGTGCTAACCTTAGAACCGATGAGAGCGTAGAGCCACTGGATAGTCTCATCATGACCTATCACCCCATTCATCCCATCCACGTACAGCATGATCTGTCCCAGGGCTAAGAAAGAGAGAAAAAATATGTATATTGATATTATCTGTAACACTAGGAAAATATTTTCTTTCAACTTTTTAAATTGCCTCACATTGCTAGAGAATTGTGTCACTCACACATGTGGCTACACCAGCTTACCTATCAACAGATTTCTCACAGATGTGGTTCAGAAATGTTACATTTTGTTGTCAAGCGCAATTACACAAACGTTTTATGTGGTGCTATACACTACCAAGGGTTCCCCAAGGGAGCCATTAACCCATGGTGTGAAACCTAAGTTCAAATTTCACCCGGCAACAGCTTTGGAGGAATCATGCTTCAAATAGGATAGCTGCTCTGAAAAATGGAGGGATGTACCGTGCAGCCATTAATAGCACCCATTAGCCAATTAAGAACAAAAATAACCATTACATAAAGGTGTTTACCGCCATCTCTGACAAGTGTTCGAAGTTGAAAATGATGTATTAGCACAGCTGTGTTAAGCACATGGTGTGTTTTTTTGGGGGTGCAAGACCGTGTGTGTGTGTGTGTGTGTGTAATTGTGTGTGTGTGTGAGTGTCTCTACCTCGGAGGATGTAGTTCTGATAGTTCTGGTCTGCCTCTGCTCCAACCTTGATCAGACAGGTGAGACCCTCGGCCATCACAAACTCGTGGACCAAGTCCTTATCATCCTGAAAAAAAAGCACATCCATGACACCCCCCTAGCAAACTGACCCAGGCAGGCAGGATGAACTCTGATGCACTACACATTGGGGCCAACAGGAGGCACTAACGTGCAGAGTGTGTGGTGATAAGTTCATGTGTCAGTGTGTTGATTGCTTAAACACATTCCCCACCCCCACTATATCAACTGACATAAACACTGGACGTTTCACCATCAATGTGTTTCACAACGGGGAGTCAGACATATGGGGGCTCTAGTTACATGAACAAAATGTAACCAAAATATTCAATATGTTGTTTGCAAACAAATAGTTATTAAGGGTCCTAGCCTGAAGGGCGTAGGCCCTTATAGTTATTGTGCTGCTGTATTCTTCCCTATGACTATTGTTTTCTTGCTGTCGCTCAATGTCCCGTGAGCTGCTTTACGAGAGAGACTTGACACTTTGCACGCTGATCAGTACCAATAACCGCTACTCCCGAACCGAAGATGACCCTTATTGACCTGATGGTGGCGCTATAACAAGTCATCCAATTTGCCAACTTTGAGTGTCCAACACCATATGACCTAGGGTCATCAAACTCAGTTTCTCCTCACAGTGAATAAAAAGCCTTTTGGACCACCATGATGGATTTACCAACATTTATATTTGTTTTTTAAAAAACACATAAACCTACAATTTTGGTCATCTGTTACCGATCTGCACTGAACGCAGGATGTAGCATTAATGGACGTGCTATGTAAACGCTGTATAAGCCAGACCTACTGGCCAAAACACGTGACCGCTATAAGCCTCTGAAATGATCAGAGGGAGTGACTTATCACAAAATGGTTATAACTCCATATATACTGTAAGTCTCATCCTCATGAACTGGGTACACTACCTCTAGAGGCTTATTGATCATATCAGCAAAGCCATTTTCACATCTGACTTTTGGGGGCGCTATAAATGCTGAATATTGATATCTATTGATGTGAATGCCCAAATAGCATGACACTTTACATGTATGATCTAGGGTAGAGTCGAAGTTAACAACTTTAAAAAGATTGTGATTGGACCACATAATTATCATACCACATTAGAACATAATGCTTATAATTATGTCAAACTTAGTCTAATCTTAGTTTCCTTATGAAACGTCTTACACTGCCTCTGGAGGCTTATCTGGTCACGTCCACAAAGCTGTTTTCACATCCAACATTGATCACATGACCTGGCATATGGCTAGAACCAGTAACATGCTGCCTGTAGCTTTAATTTTAAATGAATGATAGTTCAATCAATAGTAGGCGGTTGGTCTGCTCTGATTGTAGGCCAAAAAAAGTGTGTATGTGTGTGTGTGTGTGTGTGTGTGTGGCAGTGTGTGTGTTTGTAGACAGTTGCCGTGCCCTTGGCTGTGAGGGTTGCTGGCTCCTCTCTTCTTAAAATAAAGGTTTACACACATACACACACAAACACAAATGCACATATACTCTCTCTGTCTCTCTCTCTCCCTCACACACACATAAACACACACACACACACACTAGCAGGCCATGTGGACAGAGTTGCCTGTCATAATGGAAACACGCAGCTGCCTCAATGAACAGCTGAAGCCTCCACAGCTTTTCTGACACTACAGATGCAGCATAGATTCTCTTTCTGTGTGTGTGTGTGTGTGTGTGTGTGTGTGTGTGTGTGTGTGTGTGTGTGTGTGTCTTACCTGAAAAATTTGTTTCAGAGAAAAAAGTGCCCTCCTTAAGTCACGTCCATTGGAATTGTAGAGCTTTTCTGCAGAGAAAAAAATAGAAAAAGTCATAGAGATAGAGTGAAGGAGACAGGGGCAACAGAGAGAAAGGGGATGTAGGAGAAGGGAATGGAGGGGGGAAGAGAAAGAAAGAGAGATGGTTAGTTTAGAATCCCAGCTGTGTGTGTCAACTCAATCAATACTAGCACTTGAGCCCTATGCCTGGACACAGAGTTCCTCACACACACACACACACACACACACACACACACACACACACACACACACACACACACAGATAAGATAAGATAAGATAAAAGATAAAGATAAAAACAGACCAGAATGTCTAAATATATATATATTTATATACATAAAGACAGACAGCAGACTATATTTCTTCCCGATGGAGTAGATTGAAATTGACATAATAGGTGATTGGATTTTAATCAAGCTGAAGCAAAGGAGCCTTCAGTGTAGACGGTACGATAACCAGAAGACCATTTTAAGGTAGACTAGTTCGATAATGGCTTTGGAACCAACAATTTGACAAGAATTGGAATCCATCCCAGTGGCTGCTGGCCCCACATCACACATTTCTGTTTCCTTTCTGTGAAACAAACAAGCACACATATGCATACGCAATTACACACGTGCATGTGTCATATCCACATTCCACTTCTCTTTCTCTCTTTTTTTCTCTTACAAACACACAAATATCCACACACGTACACACACACACACACACACAACACAACACACACACACACACACACACAACACACACACACACACACACACACACACACACACACACACACACACACACACACACACACACACACACACACACACACACACACACACACACCAATAGTGATTAGTGCTGTATTGGAATGTTAATGGCCTTCTGGCCGGGCTTCAGCGGTGAGGTATTCAGGTCACGAAACGGAAAGCTCACTGTCACAGATTAGGAGCCAACTACGAGGAACAACACCATTGTAATGGTTTACCTCAATAGTTTGTGTGTGTGTGTTTGTATGTGTGTGTGTATGTGTGTGTGTGTGTGTGTGTGTGCGTGTGTGTGTTTGTATGTGTGTGTGTGTGTGTGTGTGTGTGTGTGTGTGTGTGTGTGTGTGTGTGTGTGTGTGTGTGTGTGCGTGTGTGAGTAGAGAAGGTACAGAGACTCATGATGCATTGCATACCTAAAAGTACGGCATATGTGTGTTAATGTCCATCTGTCTGTCTGTCAACAATAATGCACAGAACTACTTTTCCTGAGTGCATTGGACTTAGGCCTACTTAAGCAGTTATATTTCAGTCCATCTGTAGCCATGTTCCTAAACTGTGGTGCATCCATCATCACGCCCGGAGGGGGGCCTGACAGCATGTGTCTAAATCTCCTTTGATCGTCTGTCCATAAATCCTCTATAGTCGAATGTGGGTTCAGAAGGCGGGTTAGGGCAGTGGCGGCCAGCGGACAAGCCCCCTATGTGGGCACAGACTTGGGCCAGCCTGCCTTCGATCCAGCCTGTCTGACTTCTGTCTGGAGCTCAGGGCTCCGGCTCCTGTAGCTGTCTCTGAGCTAACCCAAGGCCAAGGTCAGAATCATTATCATCCCACAGACAGACTTGCGCAAGTTTGTGTCTGTGTGTTTGTTTTTGAGTCTGCCTCTATTTACGTAAGACCCTTCTTTTGTATGGAAATAGATGGTAGCAAAATAGTTTCATTTATGATAGCCATATGCTTTCAGAGAATAATGACCGATTGTCATGCTTTGGCCAAGTTACACATAAAATGACAGAAACCAACATTTCTATACCAAAAACATAGCTAGTAATATTTCATGATAACTGTTACGTTTTTCACAAAGAAATGGACAGAAATGTCTAAATAAAAAATAATTTAAATAAATGAACGAGTACAGTAAGAATAATAGCGTAACCTACCATTTGTGTGTGTGTGTGTGTGTGTGTGTGTGTGTGTGTGTGTGTGTGTGAGAGAGAGAGAGAGAGAGAGAGAGAGAGAGAGAGAGAGAGAGAGAGAGAGAGAGAGAGAGAGAGAGAGAGAGAGAGATTGTGTGTTTGGGACCCACCTGTAGGAGAGTTGCTACACCCTTTGGCTGGACAGATGGGAGTTCTCTTCCTCAACATAAGTTGCCAATAATATATATTCAGGTCACCCAGCACAACTATGTCAGTTCTATGAAGTCGGTATAACATCTGACTACAATTATAGGATCAAATGATGGCCTGTGCTTGACATTCGTATAACCTTCTCTCAATTATTCAGGCAACAGAAATAAACGGTGTCTTTGTGCTGAAGCCGATTAACTTTATTTTGGATTGAGTGTTATTTCATTTCACAGCAGGGTGGGTTCATACAGTCTCCTGGAAAGAATATGGAACTCAAGGTGCAGCCTCAACACCTCCCAAAACAGCAAAAACACCATTATCTTTGAGACTGATCATATTTAGTGTTGGATTGAAATCCTTCCCCAGGGGGACATATATCGGTGTAGCATAGGAAGTGCTAAAAGGGCAGAGTTGATCTGTCCAACTGAAGCCCCAGGAAGCTGAACTCACCTTCCCATAGGGCCTAACCTCTCTCAATAATCAATCCCCACCAATCACCAAACCAGAACACTGGCTCTATAATGAGCCTCTGCCCTGTCATGTGGCTCTGTCGAGTTCAGGGGCTGGTCAATAGAATCCCCCGTAGGCCAGGGAAACCAGCGAGTCAGCCAGTCACTGCCATCGATACTCATTAAAAGGCTTGGGGAGTTAATGAAAGAGTGACCTCTTAAAGGGTTAGGGCTTGTCGCTGACCACAGGGGAACCTGCACATGGTGAGTAGGGGCCGTTGGCGAAATAGAAAAGGGGAAGTCGTTGTGTGGGCAGAGGTGTTCCACTGTCTTTCTATAAAGGATGGTTAAACTGTTCATGGTTGGCTTTTGTACTGGCAGACATGTATAGTATGCAATGGCAGGTCTAGGGGCTATTGCTTGTCTCTGGTGGGGTGGTCCCAATGGTTCACCCACTGCTTGTCCTTCACACCAGACTAGATCTATACTCCAGACAAAACAAGGTCACTGAAGTGATCCAATGTCCAATGTCGAACCGCGCCACTTTCATCTCGGAGAACTGATCCGTGCCCACCCCGTAACGTGGTTCATATCCACAAACGCGTGATATCGTCGCGTTCCCAAAGTCTGTGTGACAAGCAGCCACCCACTGTGGACGTCCATCGCCTGTCAGAGGACACCGGCCTCTGGGACAGCCGAGCGAGATTCCATTCTCACCCGCCGAGCAGGAGCTGTTTCCTGGACTGTTCCGAGTTTACCTAGAAATCAAGTGGCCCACTTAGTTACAGGCGGAGAAGCTGGGTCAGAACCTCGCGGGGGAAAACAAACTGTTTATCTGACGTCGCTGTGAGACCCTTCGTCATGTTCCCCGACAGGACAGTTATCACTCTGACCTTTATCAAAATGGCTCCCGGTTCAGGCACACATCAACAGCACTGATAGCTGATAGGACTTGGCCTGGGTCACACTTGTGTATGGTAGATAAACAGTGTGACCAAGTCTGCACTGGAGTAATGGGAAATATTTAAACATAACGCCCCAATTTCCACAGAAGTGGCTAGTGAGCGTGATAGAACCCAGTGAAATGGAGGGACAATTCTCTTGTTCTCACACACTTATGAGTGGGTGTCAGATACGAATCTACTGGAGAGGATCGATTCAATGAAAACTGATATGAAATGTGTTATAGTGCTGCAGTGAATAGAAATAGAAATGTATCTAGTCTAATTCCCTGTTGACTCAGTCCAGTAGGTTGTGGGCCAGATCAATTATCTGACGACCAAGCAGGGGCTGAGGGTAAGAGGGACCAGCCTCATGCGACACATTATCACTGGTATCGTGGAACATTCTCACTATGTCCACAGGCAAAACAAAACAGGTAGGGGGAGAGCAAGAGGGAGAGAGAGAGGGAGGGGGGGGGGGGCACAGCATTTCACACAAAAACACACATACCTAATTTCAACATGGCATTCAGTAACTCCCTTGTAATTGGCTGATATCGCCCTCGTCTTTCCTGCTCTTGTACAAATAAAGTTTGGCCATTTCTTAAATAACCAGCGGGCCCATTTACCCATTGAACCTAATGGCTCCAGCTGTCCCAATACCATGTGGGTGATGAAAGACAGCTTAATTTAACCAGGAAGTAAATCAAACAAATCAATCTGAACTTTGACCTTGAGGCCTCAGGCTATGGAGATACGCAAACACTCATAACACGACTTCAATCCCCGGGCCCGATGAGACAATGAAATCCCGTGGAGAACGGGGAAAAACAAAAGGTCGGGATAAAGAGAGAGAGAGAGTGGGATTTGAGTGGAAGGTGAACAGAGCAAACGAGTTGACAGAACAAAGGTGGCTTAGTTCAACTTTTATTCCCTCTGTCTTTCCTGGCCATGGGTTTTATTGTTGCCACAAGGAAAACGGGAACATTTTCCGGGACACGGTGCACGTGTGTGTTTGTGTCAGCGTTTGCGTGGGTGTGTGTGTGTGTGTGTGGGTGTTCATGTGCACGTGTTGCTGAATACGGACGTCCTCCATGCGTCTTCATGCTGATAGATTGTATGTGTATCAATGGCCACATCTGCATGAGTGAGAGTCGATGAAGGTGGATGAGAGGAATACAATGTTTTAAAGGGTTCTCCTAGTTTTACTGTTTTGTTTTCCTGGACTTCCTGTTCCCTGTTTTTCATCACGACCTCATATGTGCAACAACAACAACATAAAAGAGATAAATGCTCATACCTGTTAACAAAGATAGACACACACACAAACAATTTCCACCATATGGTTGTTGGCGGGAGACAAGTGGGTATTTGTTGAGTTGAAAAATGCTAAATGAAAACAAAAAAATACTATAAATTGTCATCATCATCATCATGATGATGATGATGATGATAATGACAATAAAATGTATCCTATAACTGAGTTTACACATTCTGCATAAAGTCCACCCCATGGATTCATGCAATCCCAATTGACGTCTATCTAACTCCGGGAGCTTTCCCTCTGTGTGTCGAGCACATTCCCCGCTCCTGCTCTATAATTAGAGCTTTATCTGGAAGAGTGACACGGACACAGGAGTCCTGTTACCGAGGTGGGCTGATACCCCACACTTACTGTGCAACAAGGTGAGCCAGAAACCCACTACGCCCTCACTGGTACAGTCCACTTTCAAACAAATAAGTCCAAAGTATAAGCCCCGGCCTACATGATGTGCATGTGTTTATGTATTTGTGTTTGGGAGTGTCCTGAGGAGTGATACAGGGATTCCCTGGGTTGCTCTATCCGTCTGCTAAGTCGCTCAGGAGTGGTCAGCCTCCCTCTTCTCCACCTGGCTAATGAGATTAGCATCGTGACCCCGTAGTTCGGGCTAATCCCCAGACATTACCGTCCCTACAGGAATTCAGCCAGGCTAACGCTTGTGCTAACACCCAAGCTAATCCATAGCTGTTGCACTTGTGTTGCTTTGTAACCCAGTGCTCTGTAAGATCATTCCAAACCACACAAAATGTAATTGTGATTATTGAAACGTGTAATCTACTATTCTGTAAAAGCCATGCCATTTTAAATCCATCTGTAGTAAATATAGAGGCCACAATGACAGAATAGCCAGTGGGGCATGGGGAATTATTTCACTGTTGCACAGCTTAAGGTCATAGGACACTTCCACCCAAACAAAACAGTCGTATGTCACATCCAGGGGATTATTTCAGGAAGGCACAACTGTCGGTGCGGAAAGAAAAGGGGTACCATTTCAATGTAACACAGCTGTTGGGGCGACATTTGAACCTAATTATTAGCGCTGATTCCTCTGTGGGGTAATATGGGGCCCCTCAAAAACGGAACCCTTCTAACCTCTGCGTGGACCCATCCTTCAGTTCCTAGTTTGGAACTAGTCCCTTGGTGGGATCTAAAATAAGGTGGTTGTAGGACAGCTAGTCAGGGAGCTGCTGTATTCAATCCCAGGGAGTTCCCTTCCAGCACGGATATTACTGACTAAATATAGGGAGACATGATAGGTACTGTATCAGATTTACAGTAAGATTCAGCGGTGTTGGGTTCACTCTCTGCAAAGTATAAGACGTGCAGGGCAGATTCATAGTTCTGCATTAACCGTTGCGATACTTCTATCGTATAAGTTATTGCCATACCTTTAAGACAACAATGAGCACAACATTTCGGTAACCAATGTTTTTGGCTGGTACAGTAAGAGTCTGTGCCAGCCTGGAGACAGCAGTGTAAAGCCCACACCAGAGACCAGCTATTTTCTGACTGTCTATTTTCTATGTGTCTGTTGCTCTTGGCCCGGCTCTTTGACCACTGTAGTGAGGTAGTGTTTGTGGGGACATGGATAAAAAGATCATAAATTCAGACGTGCTGTTATGTGTGTGTGTGTGTGTGTGTGTGTGTGTGTGTGTGTGTGTGTGTGTGTGTGTGTGCACGCGTGTAGGAGTCTGCAGCCCCCATGGGTGACATTTAGGCTCCGCAATTCCAGAGATTTACAGAGAAGAGACAGATGCAGACCAGAGATTACACTGGGCTAAACATGGCCACGCAGAGATACACTGACACACTTTCACCAGCTAGCGCAAACAAAATACAAACAGAACGTGCAAATACAAACTGATACACAAGCTCAAAGGTCCTCATTTGTAGACATCTTTGCTAATAAACATAGGCCAATGGCATGTAAATAACACTTACAACCACACACATGCAAACATTCCAGGCAAGGAAACTCATTGACAAACAAACACACACACACATACACACACACACAGACCTCACACACACACACACAAATGCACTTTACAGATACTGTATATCTGACTCGCACACCGACACGCACATACACAAACAATAAAACACACGTACATAAACAAATCTTAGACTCCCAAACTTCTCCCTCTGGAACCTCTGTGGCACAAATGCCCCAGACCTAGAGGCCATACTTTTCTCGTGTCCCTGGCACCCGAGGACAGGAATAATAATCCTATTCCCTCCTGAGAGAGACGAGCAGACTCATATACATAGTCACATGCAGAAATAAACATGCCCACTTCTCTCTTCTCTTGGCACTCACGTGCCTAGCAGGAACTTGATGACCGGACATTCACAAACACCAACCCCCCCCACCCCCCCATCCCCGCCCCCACAACCCCCCTGCTTTGGCCCGTCTCCCTTGGGGCGGCGGTTTATCGCCAGCGACTCACTCACCCATCAAATCTAGCCACCTACACGGTGACTTATCTACCTCTTGGAGAGATGAGAGTGGACGGGCATTTGCATAGGCAAAGAGATTAGGCAAAGAAAAGTCTGTTTAGCAGGGAAGGTCAGAGGGCCAGGCCTGCCACCACAAGCCTCTCTTTTCAGGAGATGCAGCCGACAAATGCGACCCTTTTCTGCAGGGCAACAAAGGGTTTGCACGCAGTGGACGACACCGTGTCCGCCGGGTTGCACTGCGCCCCGGGCGGGCTCTTTGACAGAGGGTGACCCAGTTCTCGGCAGCATGCAGACGGAGACAAAGCGGTTTGTGGGGGGATACCGGTGGGGGTTCCACCCCCCATGCCAGCGTGCACGTGTGGGACAAACGCCTACTGTTCTCCCCACCCTCCCCCGGCTCACTCCCCCCCCCCCCCCCCTTTCTCACGCTCGGTCCGTTTCCCCTTCGGTGACATCCTGGCTGGGGGACTGGGTTCAGTGTTAACACACACAGACAGGGCACGCCAGACAAGGAGGAACAGCCGTCTGAGGAAGGGCGCAAAGAAATACGGCGAGATCCCGAGTGGAGAGTGACAGAGGGCAAGAAGGACAAGAAAGAGAATGCCAGCGTGTCAGTGCTGGAGAGAGAGGGAGAGAGAGAGAGAGAGAGAGAGAGAGAGAGAGAGAGAGAGAGAGAGAGGGAGAGCGAGAGAGGGAGAGGGAGAGAGAGAGAGAGAGGGAGAGCGGGGGGGGGGGCGAGAGAGAATGACACACAGATAGACAGACGGACATAGAGATCAGAGGCAGTCACTTCCTCTGTTTAGGACTCACCTGTTTCTTTGAGGCGAGAAAGTGTGTGTGTGTGTGTGTGTGAGTGAATGTGTGTCCAAATGTCTGTATGTGTGTCAGTGTGAGACATTGCAGTGTCTAGAGACAGCATGGCAGCAACAAGAGTGGGGCGCTAACGGTTATTTGATGACCCCAGGGTCAGGTAGGATAAAACTCCATCATATGAGTCAGAGTGTCAATGTGTTTGCCTACTATTTACACACACATGCACGCACGCACGCACGCACACACACATATGCACACACACAAACACACACACTCAAGTCACTTTGCCTCACAAAACTTGACATAAATAACACAAGGCATGTACAGCCACTACGAAGCAAGGTGATTTTTGGGTTCTGTTTCAAAACAGTCTCATCCTTACTCAGGCCACTCCTTTACCTCGGATTAAATGGATTCAGCTCAGCTTGCTGTGCCCGTCTGTCTCTCTCCCTCATATCTCTGGATAGAGCCACCAGGGTTTGTGATCACAACACATCTCATCTTACTTACTGAGGTGCTTAGATTCAAATTTTCATCTTGCACTTGGTGAACACGCTAACTATTCTCTCCTCTCCTCTCCTCTCCTCTCCTCTCCTCTCCTCTCCTCTCCTCTCCTCTCCTCTCCTCTCCTCTCCTCTCCTCTCCTCTCCTCTCCTCTCCTCTCCTCTCCCCTCTTCTCCCGTTACTTTACCTGTTAGTGAGAGAACGGTGACATAACTTCATGCTCATGGCCAAGTGCTAGTCTGGCAGGTGCATTTCCTCTCCAGTTGTTTTCCCGTCTGTTTCCTCTCTAAAGTGATTTCCCAGAGTCCTTCGAGTCCCTAGAAACAGCCCCCCCCCCCCCCCCCCCACACACACACACACCCACACACACACACACACACATCCCCTAAAGCCATTAGCTATAACTCCTTTGCTGCCATCCCTCTTTCTGCCATCCCTGTCTCATTTCATCCGACATGTGGCCAATCCCGCAAATAAATTCAGCAAGTTTAGATCACTGGGTCACTGCTTTAGAGTCTTATATAAGAGCATCATATGTTTAAATCAAGCCAAGTGTTTTTGCTGAGATATCCTCACACAGATAGACATTTACAACAACATGTCCTCCATAGTTCTCCCTGGTTGTCTATCTCTCTGAATCACACACCAATACCCCGCACACACACAAAGGGGTGTCCTATTTCATGTAGTCTTCCAGTAAGTGTACTGAAGCCTGGTTGAGAACCCAAACAGCGACTTGTTGCTCCATCCAGAGCACAGCAAAGACAAACCCTCCCACGGACACATTGCACACACACACACACACACACACACACACACACACACACACACACACACACACACACACACACACACACACACACACACACACACAACACACACTGCACACGCAATGCACACTGCAAATACATAGATAATCCAACAAACAGGACCCAACCAGACATGCTACGACACTACAGTGCACAACTAACTAGACACTTAAACAATTCATATCTAAGTTTGGACAAGCGACTGGATTCCAGAGCCTGAACAACCACGACATAACCAGTTTGATCTTGTGCCACAACCAAACACTAAAATCCCTGCCACATACAAACCCAACAACTTATGTACACAATAAAATTCCTCCATCATAAGGTTCCCCTTATCCCTCCTATCTCAACCCTCCTCCTCTGCATGCACACCTCCATCACCGGATCCGTGTATATGCAGTTCTACCCTTTCCATCTCTCCTCGCCTTCATCCCTCCAGCCACATCCCTCCATCACCCCGTCCTCTCTGGCTCTCTCTTTCCATTTCCCGGGGCGGTAAAGCATGACTCATGTTGGCCCCTACGCGCTCTTTCCCCCGATGGGGGCTTGCAGCTGCTGATGCGGGCAGAGAGGGGAGCCATGTTTGAGGTTATCTCTTCTCTCTCTCGATAGGGAAACGAGAGGGGGGACCTTTTGTCAGGGACGTCTGACGGTTGATTTCATTTAATGAGGAAGCGGAACCAAAACACGCGGCGCGCGGCGCTATCTGAGCATCAGCGGAGATGACACACACGCACAAGCGTGTGCACACCGGGGCATGTTGTCAAACCACCTGGGAATCCTAGGTGGACGACAGGTTCAGACATGTCTGTGTGTGTTTGTTTGTGAAACACAGCAACAGGGTCACTTTGTAAACAGAACTAAATAACATCTAAGTATGGCCACACACACACACACACACACACACACACACACACACACACACACACACACACACACACACACACACACACACACACACACTTCCACACACATTTAACCTGAATCCTCAAAGGTCAAAGACACAGGTGTACCAGAAAACACGCCTGTGGACCTCAACAGAGCAAACATTGACTTGCAAGGTGACAATAAAAAGCGAAGAAAGTAAAAAAGGAAATAAAAAGGTGGAGGCCATTTGTTACCAAAAAAAAACGTTTTTGTGAAACTAAGGCTTGAAGACTTCCCGAATGTCTCGTTTGCAAAAGCAAAGGCTTAATCCAAGTCAGGCAGGGGAAAGGGGGAAGAGAGGAAAATAGACTGAGTGCCCGAGTAGTGGAGAAGAAACAAAGGTCTCAGCCGAACGGAGCAGCTCTGTCCTCAGAGGTTTACGACGCTGCCACCTGCGCTGTCCTGCCCCTCTGTGCCCCCCATTAAGCAGCATGATCTCCCTTAGTCACACACTCCCGGGACGGCCATATCTCCTCCCGGGTGGGGACAGGCCTGTTGACCTCTGTGGCGCGGTGCACTTAACGCCGGGGAGCACGGCAAGGTTACGGCCAGCTCTCTGGATTCATCATCACGGCCTCTTTCACCTGGGACAGCGGAATGGAGCGTTAGAATTGCTCGTCGTGGTGGCCACCATCCAAAACTGACTAGAAACCAGAATGGCACGGAATTAAGGGGGATGGATGTGGCAGCCATTTCCTGACCAGGAAGGGATTCGGTCGGTCACACACACACACACACACACACACACACACACACACACACATACACACACACACACACACACACACACACACACACACACACACACACACACACACACAAACACACACACACACACACACACATATATACACAGTATGTCTATACTGTATATATCACATGGAAGTGCAGAAGAGGCAGCAAAGCACCTTCGCCTCTTTATAAAGGAACGTCCTCAGACGTAATATGTGAGGCTGCCGGATAGCAATATCGACCCCACTCCCTGCCTGCACCCAGCTCATTGGTTATGCACAAACCGCACCGCAGGAAATCAAAGCCGGCCCTCCCCGCCCAACCTTTGTGCATCCCTGCCAAGCTTTCAACCACCTCATCCCACCATGCCCCGGTCAATGTCCCCCTGGGGTGTCGTTGAGATTGCGGCGTACTTGGGGCATAGACATTGGACGGAGTGAAGTCTCCCCCGCCACCCACCCCACCCCCACCCCTCCTCCTCCCTAACATGAGACTTTGGCAAAGTTCCAGACAAACCCTGAGGCTAAAGGTTGTCCGCCACGTTAGTGTTGAAGTAGCGTTCGATTCCTCGAACTTCCGCTCTCCACGCTACGTCTCTGATGTTGGAGACCGCAGTCCGCAGTCAAACGTTTCTGTACTGTCAACGCTTTCCAAAGATAACACCGCTGCCTTCTTTCACTCTCTAAATCCCCCTCCCCAGCCTCTCCTCCATTCATGCCCCCCACCCCTCTCCTTCTCCAAGCCCTCTCCTTCTCCAAGCCCTTCCTCTAGGCCTACCGCAGGCATGCAGCCCTGCGACTGACACGGCTAAAATTAACCCTTAAGCACTCGGATCTGGTTGGCAATGTCACCAGTCTGTGGGGGGAGAGGAGACAGCAGGGAGCGGAGAGAGAGTGTCGATGACTCTGGATTTTAAAAATAAATGAATAGAGAAATGTGTGAGGCCGATGGCAACGGATCTTTGGCAGGAGCTCGACCACAAAACAGAGACAGACACGTCGAACTAGGATCAGCTTTGTGCAAGCTTCTAGCAGCGATATCCTTTAGTTTTACATGCACACAGTATAGCCAACCTCACTAACTCGTCCTAGCTATAACAAACTCATTAAAAATGTACCCCAGTGTGACAGACACTGGATCAGTGGATTGCTGAGGTGAAGGCTTAGCCTGTGAAGAGATGCTTACAGCAGCAAACCTGACGCCGGTCTCGCTGACTCATGCCAAAGCGTGGTCCTGTCTAATCAAAAACCCCATTAACACACACATGAGCAGTCTGAACCATGACTTGGCTAACAGGCGTGCTCTTGGATCTTTCATTTAGGAGCGATATTTCAAGAGGGGATTCTGTGACAGAACTGTTTCATGCAGCCAGGTGGGATTGTAAGAGGCTAGTCGGTTACAGTAGCTCTTTCAGAGGGACAGAACGGGGTGACTAGGTTCCGGCTCAGACCCGGGACTTCCTGATTTCTAGATCTTCTTAACCTTTGACCCTCACACTTCAAAACACGACTAATCCTGACCCATCCACCAAGCGACTGACTCTGACCAACGGGCCCTGATTAATGACATCCACCCACACCGTCACCGTTCCATTGTAATCCCACAATCAAATCCTAGCTCGTGGGACGTCTCCTTAAGCGTGCCATGCCCGGTTACAATAGCAGGTAAGTCACCAATGCTACCGTGGGATGTATTCCGCACGGCAAAGCTGCTTCATTCATCCATAAAATAACAGAACGTTGGTCCACTAATCGTATCCCTAAGACACTTGGTTCCGCACGCAATCTTGTAAATCCTAGAATGTTGTGCCACGATTTCCCTTGGAGAGTCACTAAGACCACTGCACAGCGGATTTCAGCGCCATGGCCTGGATTAAAGAGCGTTTAAACGAGCGGATGAGCGGACAGTTGAACCGGCGGTTGGGGATCATGGCTGAGTGAGTGTGGGGGGGATGGCCCGGTCCATCTCTAAACTGAACGTATCCTTCTGCACAGCCGGCTTTAGGTGGTTCCATCCCTTGCCCCATGCTGGGGCAATACCACTGAGTTGTCTGGGATGTGGTCCGACAGTAAAGTCAGCTCAGCTGCGAAAAGCCCAACTCTCCAAAATGGGTTAGGAGAGGACTTCTTAGTAATGCAGTCCTGTTTTGTTTTAGTTTTTTTCGGGGGTGGATGGGTAAACAAGAGATTTAGATTAGGCTCCCTCCCACTTTAATCACTATGATGCTACGCTGAGAAGGGAGATGTTGCAGCTTGTGTGTGTGGCTGTGTGTGTGTGTGTGTGTGTGTGTGTGTGTGTGTGTGTATGGCTGTGTGTGTGCGTGTGTGTTATACCTACTTGATAGCTGTTATTCTAGTTCATTTATCTGTGTCCAGGGTAATATACAACTCCGTGTGCTGCTCGCCTGTGTCTGTTAGCGTGTTTGTGCTTCTAGTCAAGGAGAAGACTTTACAGTAAGAGTAGTCCTCATCTGTCTCCGAGTCCGCTTGGACCTTCCAATCCAGGAAAGTATTCATCCAATTGCATCTACAAGCTTAAAGTGTCAATAGAAACAGTTTGGGTATAATCTTGCTTACTTTCAGATCATGATACTGTATCATGACAATCCTGTCACGGTAATCATTTGGGAGAAAAGAGAAAGCGATTAGAGTACATGTGTCAGTGCATGCTTGTTAACACCCAGGCCTGCCCTCAGTGACCTTCCAGCCCACCCAGAGGGCTCTTAGCCAATCAAAGGCAGCTATTTTGGGGTCCAGAATGAGCACTGATACCACTGGTGCAGAAGAGAACGTCAATCACACAGACAGTTTTTTTTGGGAGGGATTTGGAAACTGAGTAGGTGAAAAAAGTTTGACGGGAAATGTGAAGAAGAAGACGAGCCAAACTTACAGAGAAAGGTGAGAAAAACAAGATGGATGGGGTGAGATGGAGGGATGGATAGTTAGGAACTTGGCAGCTGGAGATACGAGATTTTGAGCCGGGGGGTTTGGAGTGTTGACTTTATACAGTGCATCCAGAAGGTATACAGACCCCTGCTTTGGAGCAAGTTTTCATCGAGGACCTCTGAACTTGATGCTCCCTTCCTCTTTCCTTCGATCCTGACTAGTCGCTCAGTTCCGGCAGGTGAAAAACGTCCCCACAGCATAATACTGCCACCACCATGCTTCACCGTAGGGATGGTATTGACCAGGTGATTAGCAGTGCCTGGTGTCCTCTTTGACGCTTGGTATTCAGGTCAAAGAGTTCACTCTGGGATTCATTAGACCAGATTGTCACACTGTCACACACACAGTGGGTCACACTCTAAGCTGCCCCAGTCATCTACTTCTCTTTCTCTTTTTCTGTCTGTCTGTCTGTCTGTCTGTCTGTCTGTCTGTCTGTCTGTCTGTCTGTCTGTCTGTCTGTCTGTCTGTCTGTCTGTCTGTCTGTCTGTCTGTCTGTCTGTCTATGTATTTATTATTATATTATATTATATGTATTTATGTATGCCTGAGTCTAGATCTCTTGCTTTTGCCCTTCTAACCCTTTATCCTCACCTTATTACTGTAGTTTTGCCACACTTTATTTTTGCCTTTTCCTTCCAACATATGCTCCCCTCCCGTTCTCTCGATGTAAGCTATGGAGACTCGAGGGCGTCGCTCAGTAATGGCTTTACCAGGCCCAGGGGGAGTAGCCTCAGGAGGGCTTCACCAACACCAGCCCAACACCCAGCTCACACACTTCACCGCAGTCTGGTTTGCCCCCTCCCTCCCTCCCTCCTGCACACACACACACACACACACACAGACACAGACACACACATAGTTTATTTTTCTAGCACTTAATCATACAAAGAGTCCTCGTGCACACTTTATATAACGGAGCGACCGTTCTTACTCCAAGCCCACGAGAGCAGGGATGTTGCTGACAGACAGGAACCACAGAAACACTGGTCAGACCAGTGGTTTGAGGAGTCTCAGAGGAGGCTGCAGATCGCTAGGTCCCATATGTCAATCCCCCTAACATGCATGTACCATAAACATGTAATCCCCTGAGAAGCTGTGTATGTACAGTAAGACAGTCCTATGGGACCATGCTTCCTTGTGTGTTGTCCGTACATTTGTGTGTGTGTGTGTGTGTGTGTGTGTGTGTGTGTGTGTGTGTGTGTGTGTGTGTGTGTGCACAAGAGTAAAATATGTTAAACTCATACGTAGACATGTTATATTGCACTCACCGATGCAGGCATGCACGCGAACAGTCAGTTGGGTCCGTAGGATAACACTGTGCTTCTTCCCTCTGGTCCTGAAGAGAGAGAGAGAGAGAGAGAGAGAGAGAGAGAGAGAGAGAGAGAGAGAGAGAGAGAGAGAGAGAGAGAGAGAGAGAGAGAGAGAGAGAGAGAGAGAAAAACATACAACTACTCCGAAAGTGATCTAAATCATCTCATAATGGGGGAGGGTGTTGTTTGTGTCTTCATATGTTGCTGGTGGGATGCAAAGTGATCGGTGAAGCCGTCAGCAAGATTAGACCTGTGTGCCCTCTTACTGATAGACATCTGAAGCCAGGGAGACAGCAGAAGATCTGAGGCAGACACAACACTCCAGCACACGGACCCGCAATACCGTACCCCTGTCCTTATACTTCCCCAAAAATACCACTAATGGGGAGTCTACTCTTTAAAAGGAAGCTGCTGCCAACAAAATGATTTCTGGTAGGGGAAAAACTCTCCTAAAGACACTACCGGTTGTTTCAGATAGAGCGAACCTTGATGAAGTATGCTCTGTTGATGTTAGCTCAGTTCCTGGAGTAGCTGCTAGCTGCTAGGGGCTAATCGCTAGAATCCAGATCATATCTCAACTGAGCTAAGACAAGAAAGCCCTGTTGACAGACACCACTGGAAGACAGTCACGGTAAACACACAAACAAGACAGCCTCCGACCCCATATCGCTGGCTTATGGTTGGATTAGATTGGAAACAGAGCACACTGTCAGCATACTCCTTTGGGAAAGACTAGAATGCTAGTGGATTTTGATCATACTAACCGGTCACCTACGGTAACAGTTTGTTGTGTCTTCCGATCCTGACGTTGACAT
The DNA here is from genome assembly GCA_017639675.1 of Aplochiton taeniatus. NCBI lineage: Eukaryota > Metazoa > Chordata > Actinopteri > Galaxiiformes > Galaxiidae > Aplochiton > Aplochiton taeniatus. The sequence goes on along the minus strand of CM030182.1, from coordinate 7,741,690 downwards.
TTGAATAGCTGGATGGGAAAAGGTAAATGTCTACACGTAATTTTAGGGGGGGTGAATGATGCATTTGCAAAGAAAATCGATGTACAAAATTACAGACTGATCATCAATGGACTGCACCTTACCACTTTTTGGTATACTTTGTGTTGGAAAAAAATTATAATTGGATGAGGGAAACTCTTTTTGTGACCCTTTACCTAAAAGCACCGGCCCCCACCCTGAGCTCAAACTAGCCCGGTAATGAAGGACGGGGTGTGTAGCTGATGGATTCAGTGTGATTTCTTGATTCATCTTGGACATTGTATAAACACCCCTCTTCCCACAGGAGGAAGACGGGAAAGCCAGGCTGTAGGGTTTCCAGGAAGACGTTTAAAACATGTCTGCTACACCTTCTCATGAACCTTTTAGGGAGAACCCCGCGGGTCGGGAGAGTTACTTAGCCAACCGGTTGGCTCAACTCTCCTCCGCTCCCAACGACACAAGTAACTTCTTTCAGCTGCCAATCACTCGTCCTGTAAGGCTACACCATGCATTGTGTGTGAGGCACAAAGACAACGTGGATAAACTATGTGCCCATGCACACTAACATGCACGGGTCAGCAACACACACACACACAGGTCACACACCTACAAACAATGGTGTCTATTTGTCTGCCATCACCTGTCACTCTATGTACCGATCCTCAAATAGAGTGTAGGGCAACCAGGCTATTCACTAATTTGACCTTGCTTAAGCAACCTAAACTATGATCTATTTTGCCCTGAATCTGTGAGTTAGAATGTGGGCTAAAATGTGTTAGCGAAACACAAATAAACAAAGACAATGAAGAGGAGAGCTTGTGAAAGACAAGCTATTGCTTTTGCTTCCCTCTTTATGCTGCTATGGAATGGAGGATGGTCCTTTCCCACTTTCCAAGTGCTTCATACTTTCCATGAACTTGTCCTTCCAAGAAATCCGTATCCAGCAGCCTATGATTTCTCCCATTATTAGAGGAATGAAGCAGCCCCAAAACCGAACATGAGTATATGTGTGCTTGTGTAAAGAAAGAAAGAAAGAAAGAAAGAAAGAAAGAAAGAAAGAAAGAAAGAAAGAAAGAAAGAAAGAAAGAAAGAAAGAAAGAAAGAAAGAAAGAAAGAAAGAAAGAAAGAAAGAAAGAAAGAAAGAAAGACTACTGGCGAGCGGGGTCAGCGATGGTGAACCCTACCCGGTGTCCTCCTGCTGAAAGCCCTCCAGTTCATCCCTCTGCTCTGCCAGCGAAGCCTCCAGGTCCAGATAGGTCCCATTGTGAGACAGCTGCAGGGCACAGTCATCGAGCTGGGGACACAGAGGAGACAGCCGCCATCACAACCTGGCCACTTTACAGAACTCAACAGACCTCAGTATGTAAGACACGGGACAAACTAGGAGGGGAAGGTTATTAATGTATCAAATGCAATGATGACTGTTTGGGTTGATCTCGGCGTAGCTGGGCCGGGACTCCCGGCGAGGCTGTGTTTGTAAGAGAGGGATTATTTGCGCAGGGGGGCCTTGCTTGTGTAGAACGAGAGGTTTCCGTCATGAGCTGGGTGTGATAGACAGAGAGAGCCACAGGAATGGTTACGACGACTTGTCTTGTCCCCCTTCATGTCTTTGTGTCTGCTTCACAGCGCTGGTTAAAAAAAGGAGTATGCTTTACAGGGTGGGTACAGACCAGAGCGCCCGAGAACAGAGACAGCCGTGTGTCATATGCTGCTGTTTTCAGCGTTACAAGGCTGTTAGGGGAATTAACCCTGCAGAAGCCATGTAGCAATAAAGCCTAGAGAACATGAAACCTAGCCTAGAGTGGCAGAGAGGGGGGCAGGGGGGGGGGGGCGGTGTCGGAGCTCATTTTGGCTTAGGTTTTTATTGTCCTCTTAAGCGGTGCTTTTAAAGCCAGCTGTGAAAAAAGTACACGTTAATGTGTATCTGTGAGAACGGCCAGAGAGTGAACATATGAAGGAACACATAGATGGAACATTATGGGAGCGGATGCCCGAGTGACTTACACAGGAGGAAACGTTTGATCGGGTCTAAAATGTACGGCCTTGGAATTTCTTCTTCTTTTTTTACACGTGTCATGGCGTACTTCGGCACATATGTAATGTAGGGGTTAGACTGAAACAATGGCATCCGCTGGCACATGTGGGTGTTGCTTTTACACGGTGCCAGGTTTGACGCCGTGAGCCGAGAGCTGTTTCTAGGGTAAGGTGCACAGTCCTGCATGTAACCAGGACTGATGTTGGTGGGTGTCATCATGAGATGGGGAATGGATGCCACACAGTCCTCTGTCAGCCGTCACCCAAAATGTCAGACAACCAACACATCTTATTCATTTCACAATAATACAGTGCATTCAGAATTGAGGAATGAACTTCGCTCCATTTTGGAATAAGGCCATAACGTAGCAAAATGTTGAAAAGGTGAAGGGGTCGGAATACTTTCTGAATGCACTGTGCATATCTCTGCCATTGGATAAAGTAATCAACTGCGTGTGGGACGATGAGAAAGGCTTTATGATTAGATGAATGAGACAAGAGTCATGTGTTTCAGTGGGTTTTAGCAGCGATGACATAACGTAACCTCTAGTGCGCTGCCATGCTGTCCACTCCAGACCGGTTGGTCCACTCTAGAGGATAATATCAGGACTTAATGACCTCTCTCTCTCTCTCTCTCTCTCTCTCTCTCTCTCTCTCTCTCTCTCTCTCTCTCTCTCTCTCTCTCTCTCTCTCTCTCTATATATATATATATATATATATATATATATATATATGACTCTCTCTCTCTCTCTCTCTTTATATATATATATATGTATATATATATATATATATATATATATATATATATATATATATACATTTATATATGAATCTCTCTCTCTCACCCTCTCCACCCTCTAGCCAGTTCTCTTTCAGAGACAGACGGACGAATGCATGGCCTCACTGCCTAAATATACCCTATCTATATTTACCCCCCCTCTCCTCCTCCTCTCTAAAGCAGCTTGCCTGCAGTAGTGAGCTGGGTGGGTGCGTCAGTGGAATTGCAAGTACAGTGGGGGCCCTGGCCAGGCCTTGGAGGTAGAGTGAAAGGACCTCAGCTCAGGCCTGCGACATTCATTTAGATGTGGGAAATCTCACGACAACGGCACAGTAAACTCCGTCGACGTTCCAAAATCCCAGACTGCAACAATGGCCGAGCCAGTTCATCACGAGATGCCCCAGTGCCTTGGCCTCTGGTCTTAGGAGGACGTTGAAGCAAACACAATTAATACAGTCTCTGAAATGAATAATACCGTTAGCCCTTTCTGAATTCCCTGGCATCCTTTCTCACGTTTCGTGATTCTATGAGGTAGATTAGTCTAAATCAAATCTGGGCTCCTTCTGTACGACCTTGACTTAAATGGAGTGTGAAAAAAGACGACATTGTCATTGCTGTCGATTCTTGTTACTATACTCTCTGTTTCCTCATAGATACACGGACACAGATGACGAGGCCTTCAACCACTTGGTATCAAGGCATCACAAGGGAAGTGTGTCGCTTTCCTAAACACTTTGCCAGAGTAATTGGAGCAATAAGTTATCGAAACACATTGAGGTTGGAGAAATCAGATAAAGGGGGTCTCGGATAGATCTGCAAGTCTCCACAAGGCTCCACTCTGCACAGCGGAAACACTTGATGGCAAGTATACTTTAGCCTTGTGTTTAATCAAGTTCTCTCACAAGGGAGGGAGTAAAAAAAGAGAGCGAGAGATAAAGAGAGAGAGAGAGAGAGAGAGAGAGAGAGAGAGAGAGAGAGAGAGAGAGAGAGAGAGAGAGAGAGAGAGAGAGAGAGAGAGAGAGAGAGAGAGAGTAATTACTTCCACGTTAAAACAACATGAAGCCTGCTGGCGATCACGGTGGGTCCGCAGTTAACGACACGATTACGTAACTAAGACGACTGTCTTCCACTATTTTCCTTCATAGGAACGCAACAACCGCAAGAACTCAGCTCTTTGAAGAACAGTGTGGGTGTGTTTTGATGGACTAATAAAGAGCTGAATCTTGTTTTAATGGATATATATATATATATATATATATATATATATATATATATATATTTTTTTTTTTTTACATATGATGAAATGAAAGCTTTGTTGTTTGGTCTTTGTTTGGTCTCAGGCCCACTTGGTTGACTCCTCAGACGTCTAGAGCCTTTTGTTGAGGAAATCACACCGTGGACTGTGCAACAAAAAGAGTAAGGCATCTTAGAACTGAGGCGGCACAGACACAAACACACACTTAGCATCATCCCACTTACAAATGGGCGCCGATTCTGTTACGATAGGCGTGTGGGTGTCTGCGTCTGTCTGTCTGTGTGTCTGAAAACTGTTTATGGGCTGAGAGGTTAAATCAACAAAAAGGGAGAGGTCATAGGGAACCACGGAAACCCACAGTCCGGAGAACAAAGTGGTGGAGGGATCCAGACTGCACCCACAGGCATTCTGCTAGAAATGACCTATACTTTATGTTTTTTACAGAGAGGATTTTCCTAACCAATCAGCCGGCTCCGCCAGCACAGCATAATAATACAGTAAGTCAATGTGAACGGGGAGAGCAGGAGGATAAAGGAAAGAGAGAAGGATAGGAGGAGAAGCCAAAAGATGAGTGTGGTTGAAGAAAAAAAATGGATGAAGGAATAATGGACACTTTTCTGAAATAAAGCTTTGTTTAAACATCCTATAGTCTATATTATGTTTGCTGTAGATATCAATACATACCAGTCTATCAACATAACAAATAAAAAGGTATTGTATGCTAGCTGTTTGAATGTCCAACTCAGAGACCTGAAGAGAGTGGATTACATTTTTAGCACAATTAATAAATAGCACCAAAACTGTGACTGACGGTTTCCAGGTGTGCGGTAAAAGCTAAAAGGTAAAAGCTCCTATCTCGCTCCACAAAGTCTGCATGCTCGTGGCGTAAACAGAGTCCGACCTAGGCCATTGGTCAACTTGTAGGTTGTAATCATAAGCCGGCCATACTTTGAGGGCAATCTTGTGTGTGTGTGTGTGTGTGTGTGTGTGTGTGTGGCTTTTGAAAAGGGCCTGGAAAAGGACAAGCGCTCGAAGAACCTTTTGCCTTTGGACAAGTTTGTTTGTCTGTGTGTGCTTGTGTGTGTGTGTGTGTGTGTGTGTGTGTGTGTGTGTGTGTGTGTGTGTGTGTGTGTGTGTGTGTGTGTGTGTGTGTGCCAACAGTCAATCTCAGACACTGTAAGAGACCATTTTCTCTTTTTCGTCTCTTTGTCTTTATGTCTGTCACTGAAACATCTACTCTCACAAGGACAGACTTAACTGTATTACGCCAATCAAACGCACACACACACACACACACACACACACTCACACACACACACACACACACCGTAATAATCTGACAAGCCGTTGCCACCTATGTGTTCACTTGTGACCATGACTCTCTATCACTGTCCCCATGCCTGTCACTTCTAAATGAATGGGGCTTGCACGTCCGTTTTGGATATATTGAGCTGCAAAAGTCTCTAACACCTGTCATTGCAACAGGAATGACATGCAGTTAAACATTTCATGTCAAGCAAATGTGATGGTCTACAAGTTCAATAACTTGTGTTATGTTACCTCCAAGATAGCATGTAGGCAATAAACATTTCTTAAAAATGTCATAGCCTAGATAATAAGCCCACACGAGGGATGCATGTGCATCCAAATCAGATGCAACTGAAGTTGTTACTGGAACAAACAAAGGCTTACATTGAAGTTTGTATAACAAGCTCTTAACCTTGAATCAATACAATAGGACTATTATGCTTCACCTATGCTCTTCATTGGGTTTTATTTATTGGGATGTATTCTCAGCAAAGTAAGGAATAATGCGATGCTTACTTTTTTAATATTGCCACTATTCGGTGTTCTCCCAACAATGCTGCTCCATTCGTTGTAATAGCTGTATAGCCTACCTAACCATTCTAACGTAGTTGGTAAATTAAGACTTTAAACGAAACGCACATTTCTTGGAGAAGGAGGTTGCCAGCCACTCACGCAAATATTTTGGCACGGGGAAGTCTGCTACCCTCGCCTTAGTTGTACCTATAGAATATACTGTACCTTATGTGGTGCTTTAAGAAGCCGATGGACACCTGCTATCTGATTGATAAGGGGAATATCCTCTCGGAAAGTGTAGTGAGGTGGTCTGGTCGGCTCTGGGAAATTAGTGCTGTTGAACGGATCGGTGTCATCTAAAAACTGAACCCTGCAAACAAATGTGGCCATGATGTATCCATGCAAGTGGCTCCAATGAGGGGGGAACCCGGTTTACTTATTAGTCCGTCTCCGTCTTTGCCCGGCGTAACGACAACAAAGTTGCCAAGACACTCCAGTGCACTCGTCTGTGGGCTTAATCTCCTCTCTAATGAGACGATTTCCAGACAATCTGTCACAATTTCATTGTACACTAGTATGTTTCGTCTTGTCAAATTATCGTAAGTGTATTATTCCGAATATAGAAGTTGATTCTCGGTACACCAGGGTAGGTCCAGTTTTTGCAGCGATGAGGCAGGTGGCCAAATACGACAATGGGAAGGCAAGGTACCGGGAGAGCGAGTGAGAGATCAGCTCAGCCTGGGACAGCCGGTCTGCTGTCTGAGCAAAAGTAAATCCCCCCCTATCTCCCCCCCTGCCTCATCCCCCTCCATCTCTCTCCCTCATCCTATCCCAATTTTAGCGATGGCTTAGCGCACAACACACGGCAAGTAAAAAGTCCAACTGTCGCCCTCTTATGGCAAACTTCTTGAAATGCATTTCGCAAGCATTCAATTTTACACCAGCAGCTGTAATGCTGAGCTGCTCCTTGTATTTTGTCTGGGAAACAAATGACAAAACGTACTTTGGTACTTGGAGTGTTGATTTAATTACACTTACCTAGCTCCTTGGCCGTCTTGAAAAATAGCCCTTATTAAGTTATATAAATGTGTAGCTGGCTGGGAGTGTTAGGAATTATGCTTTTTAAATGAAAAGTTCAGTCAATAAAATGTTGGTGTTTGACTGTCTTCTGTTGGCTGTTGTGGGCCTGAGCACGTGTCTACAATAACATAAAAATGCTTCTAAAATGTTTTCCCAGATCTACAAGAAGTGCTGTTTCTCTTTCTAGTTAGGCTTTAACTAGATATTGGCTTTTGCTGCAACAGTACCTTATTGTGGAGCAAATAGTTTACAAATGACCAAATAGTTGTGGAACTGCATAAAGAGAGGTTGTAGCTACACAATGTAAACCAGCCATATCCACAATCTATGAATTATTGTTAGGTGTGTTTTTGGTCAACATTTCCCCGCCCCTCTGATTTCTTACACGCTCCAAGCTCTGTGGAGGGTCAATGATCACTTAAGTATTCTATTCCTCTCTGCTCAGATGGACAGTCCCTCTGTCCTTGAGTGACATCAGAGAGGTACAGAGAGATAGACCATACCATTCCAGCTCAGAGCCTGTACTGCTGCAACCAAAGACCATGAGGCTGGTGCTACCAAACCCGGGGCTGGATGATCGGATCCCCTCTCATCAGGCGCTGGAGAGGATGGAGCTGGAGGAAGCTGGAGATAGACCCAAATGGGACAACAAATTGCAATACATGCTGACCTGTGTGGGCTTCTGTGTGGGACTGGGAAATGTGTGGCGTTTCCCTTACCTGTGCCAAAGCCACGGAGGAGGTAGGCTCTGCTATAGGTTGATTGCACTGGACACTCTAGACTTTTAGAAACAGACTTGTGAGTTAAAACCCCTACTTTTTATATTTGTAATTATAAAATGATGATGCAATGATCATAATAATACAAATAATAATAACTGTATTCATATAACATCTTTCGAAACAAGGTTACAAGGTGCTTGATTATGAGTACGGTTTCATGAACTATTGACTTAAGTGTTCCTTTTAGGATGAAAAAGATATACAGTCCTGTGCAAAAGTTTTAGGCAGGTTTGTAAAGTAAGAATGCTTTCAAAAATCGAAGTGTTAATATTTTGTTTTTATCAATTAACTAAATGCAAAGTGAATGAACAAATGAACAATCTAAATCAAACAATATTTGCTGTGATCACGCTTTGCTTTCAAATTTTTGCCAGCAGTTTTTCACATTTGCCTAAAACTTTTGCACAGCACTGTACATTCAAGAAGATTCCTTTTTTTCAACATTGGACATACGATATTGTGTGTATTTATTTCAAATATAATATCAAAAATCATATTATATATATTCGGATATCTGCTGTACTGTTTGCATCATGTTTCTTTCACCTATATTATTTAATGGTAGCTGCAGTATGTTTCATCTGAGGTAATTATCCTGGAGAACATATTAATTTCAACCGGATAGGGAATAGAGAGTGCTCATAAAATCCCTATAAAAACCACCAAGCAACATAATGAGTTTTATATCACCACTTCAGGTGATTAAGGTTAAATATTAACAATAGCACAGTCAGTGACTATGCCTTGAAAAATTACAGTGTAAAATACTACGGTAAAAATTCTAAAAGCTATCATAGCTAGCTACATAGCAGATTCAACCACAACAAACACAACTCCAAGCCAACTCTAACATGAAAACACCTTTTGCAGCCCACACTGTTTCACGTTTTTAATTGACGTAAAAGTCTAGAAACTACAAACTTAGCAATTTTGGGGTTGGATAAGAATCGTTTGCTCTTTGCTATGGTGTTTGGGTATGATTATTGATAATGTAAAGAACACCTGTTGACATATGATCATAAAGTGTTATTAGCAACTCTTTATCAGGATTTCTATTCAAAATTACTTGTGTCAATGTTTACCACCATTACAAATATGAATAAGTTAATATTTTTTTCAGAATTTCAAACACTTTTAAAAGAAAAAAAAAGAAAGAATATTATTTGATACAATAATTACATTTATTGTTAGCCCTCTTCACCTGAGGAGGCGCCATTGCATTAGAATCCAAATTTCATGAAAATACACAAAACAGATTTCTATCAAGTCTGAGGTGTTGTTGAGGTGTAAGTTTGCAAATCATCTCAATCTTCACCTCATCCACAATAATAACAACCCTTTTTTGTCCTAATATTTTATGAAATTGAGAGTCTCTGTTTACAAACACAAATATGCCCTTGCGAATGACATTTTGTCCTGATCACCTGTACCTGTTCTCTACTATGTGTTACGCAAGTAGAATGACTCATGAAAAACCAACCCACATGTCTCTGCCTCAGCACCAGCTACACAAAATAAACCTATGGCAGCGAAAATATTGTCCATACAAGTAGAAAAGTGCATTTCTTATTATGAATGGTGATGTTAAAAATTGCCACTGCTCTTTTTTATAAATCTGCCAGTGACTATGTTTTTAGACGACTTGCTGGCTGTGTCATAGCTTTTTAGAGCTCTGCAATCTCACAGACACTTCCATAAGTGGACTTTCACCCTGTTGCTGCAGCTGCCACCACCCCTGCATCTCCAGTACATGATAGGGCAGATAACCCAGCGGGAGACAGCACCCAGAACTTCAAATCTAGACATCATGCTATTGTATGGGGCAACTCCGGTGCTCATCTTTGTGTTAAAGGGATGGTTAAACCTTTTGGGAAATAAGATATACCCTCACTTACCCCTATTCAGAAAAGATAGAAAGACAAGAAAATTATTATGCACAAAGGTTTTAGTTGCTACACAGTGGGTAATATAATATGCTATCTCATGTGCTATCGCATGCTATATTACCTGGTTATCCTTGGTGTGTCCCCAGGAGCCTTTATGATTCCATTTCTTATCCTGCTTGTTTTGGAGGGAATTCCACTGCTGCACCTGGAGTTTGCTATTGGTCAGCGACTCAGGAAAGGCAGTGTGGGAGTGTGGACTGCCATCAACCCTCATTTGGCCGGTGTAGGTGAGAAATCCATGTCAAAGTTCAGTCTAAAAAGGTGATAAAAATTGTTTGGAGATGTGATCGATAAACATTATTTACACTGGTTACCAAGACATCTTTTACAGTAAATTTAATAGGTATTATAAAACATTTAAAAAGTATATAAATATTTATGGCCAAGTCCTAAGTTCAATCGTGTCGATTTACCAGAAAAAGATTCTGGAGAAACAATGTTTTAGGAATTCTTTGAATTCTCTAAATTGCGTTGTAATAGTTCTGCAATGTTTTGTTTTTTTCACCTAGTTTTTTCAATTTCTTTGCATGCTCTGACAGGTGTTGCCTCTATGTTGGTCTCCTTCCTTGTGGGCATGTACTACAACACCATCATTGCCTGGGTGATGTGGTACTTTTTCAACTCCTTCCAAGACCCCCTGCCTTGGAGTCAATGTCCCCTCATTGCCAACTTGACAGGCATGTATTTACTGCAGGCATGCAGTTGGTAAACTGAAACTGGCTACTGTCAACCTGTTAAACCTACTGCCCCAGTAGAACATACACAAGGCAATGTAAAAAAGTACAATGCCCAGTCGCTGATTCATTGACGATTGCTTCCCGTAGACCTGGAGCCGGAATGCAAGCGCAGCTCTCCTGTGGACTACTTCTGGTACAGGGAGACTCTGAACACCTCCACAGCTATCGAAGAGTCGGGAGGTCTGCAGTGGTGGATAGTGATAAGCCTGGCCTGTGCCTGGACCACCCTATACGTCTGTTGCATCAGAGGGATCGAGACCACTGGCAAGGTAG